>VYZT01048970.1:19361-61532 GCA_013400735.1 Pomatostomus ruficeps
CCCCCCAACAAAACCCCCAGCTGAAGTAAGAAGGTGAAACTCAGTATTTCTGGAACCTAACAGGACTCATAACCCAAGTACAGAGCAATGAAACAGCCTAATAAATTTACAGCTACCGAGAGATGTTGGAACTTTATTTTGTGGCTAGCTCCAGCTCATCATATTGGCTTTTAAAAGTCAACCTCAAAGAAAGTTTGGGAAAAACATCGCTTTTGAAAATTGATTTTAAACTGCTTTTTATGTTTTGTTTAATTTAGACTGCAGATGCCACTGTATTAGCAGTTGTTAGTGCCTATACTAGTAATTATAAATGGCACCAATACAGCCAGATTAATCTTAAACAACAGAATTTTAACAGGAAGAAATAACAATTTTCATCTGTATTGGCTTTAAGTAATTAAACAAATCTAAGAACATTTGGGTCCAAAGCATGGAGCCAGTTTAAACAAAGGCTATGACAGGTGACTGCAGACATTATGAAGATTATTATTCATACTTAAAATTAAACATTTTTTCAGACTACAATACAGAAATGTGAAAGGCTTCAGGCATCCTTTCTAAATCCTTTGCTATCAAATCCTGACTTGGCTCCGGTGTTTCAAATTCCAAAGGTAAGGATTCAGCAGACCTATAAATACTCCTTTGGTGTACAGGAGCATTTTTTAGTTCTGCAACAGAGAATAACTGATTAATTAGTATTTGCCAAAGTATTAAGGCCTCTGGATAGAATTTGTTCTGGGATAGAAGCCTGTGCTTTTGAACTTGAACCACCCTACCCTGATGAATTTGATATTTGGCCTTGTATTCACTGGTGAAGCTCTGCATCAGCATTTTACAATTGTAGCACATATTTCATTTTCATTGGCTAACCACAACTCATTCGAAATCTAATTTATACATAGCCAAGTGGTATGGCTTGTCAAACAGGAACATATGGACTTGGAAATAGCCAACACTTTCAAGTAATTTCAGAATTTTTCAGCCTTCTTGAAAGGGAGAGTTAACGGTTTTAAGATCTTCTAGAGTACATCTGAATAGTTTCAGGAGCCAAAGCTTTTGTTCTGTGTTTCAGTGCCAGCACGAAGTTCCTCCAAAACCAACCTCCCAATTTTTATTCTTGAAATAGTACTCCATGCAAGACTTCTGGTTCTGGCAGCAGAACAGCCTTATTTTCTTTTATTCTTCTTTGAATCTTAAGAATTTCTCCAAATCCTCACAAAAAAAGATCATGAGAACATGCTATTCCTCTCAAGCACACAGAAGAGAACTGTAGAATGGAAAATCATAACCTGAAAATAAATGGTAAGAAGGATTAACATAGAACAAAGAGAGTTGCAATGCTCTAAATAAAAATGAAAATCAAAAAGTAAAAAAAAAAAAAAAACAAAAAAAAAACGGAAGAAAAAGAAGATTTATTTTTGGTCCGATTTTTGTCAGGAACTTTTCTCAAGCTGTGAAGCTGATAAACTACTCCAAATGGTCGTTGACAAAACAGAGAGAGAAAATGTGAGGTTTGAGAGCCAAGAAACCTAAAATACAGTAATCAGTTGCAGTGTGCTCACCATTCTTGCCTCAACATCCCTTTTTCATTTACAAAAGTTAAAAACATTAAAGCTGCAATAATTTTCCTTTCTCTTTACTGTTGAAATACCTGAATTGAAATATCTGGTCCAAACCTTCATATTTTAGTGCATTTAATGTGCCTGAAATCCACATGCAAAAATTTATTGTTTAGTACTCTTTTTATAGGAATTCTTTTTAAAAAAAATTCTGCTAAACATTCTATACCAAAACTTGCTTCTGGAGCATTCTGCATGGCTGTAACAGTCTATAATTAAACACAATATAAAACTGAAATAATTTGCTAGAGTCTGTATAATGGTTGTGACTTTGTTTACCAACAAGTTTTCAACAGCAGTATTTTTCACTCCAACCATAACCTAACTGCTTTTTCATGGATAAAGCACAATGCACACGTATGTGTACTCTACTCACTATATAGGAGCAAGACTACATTTAATTTATTACAGCCTTCAAAATATCTCTCCTGTGTATTGCACAAAGTGTCAGTCCAAAAGTTTCAAAGGAAGCCTAATAAAGTTTTTCATCACTGAGACGATGACCACACTGGACATTTTGTTCTGAGCAATGTGCACATAGTTTGCTTGTCCATTTGTTATTTAAAATAAAAAAAAAAAGTGAACCCAGTACACAGAATTGATTTTTATTCCCGATTTTCCAATATTAACTTTACTGTGGAATAGAATAAGTACCAGTTAGGAATTACAAAACTGCAAAGCTTGAACCTACCACTATTTTCATTAGGATTAGGTTTTAATGCTCAGTGTGTGTTGGTATGTTGCTGCAGCTAACAGTCCTTAATAGCAGTTTATGCTCCAGTTTTAATTTTATTAGAATGCCATTTTATACTGAATAGATCACACTGGACTTTTCACTTTTGCTCCAGCCACAGGGTGGAGTTTGGGTCATCCACCCCCTGGAGAACAGGACCACAGCCACAGGTCTCCCATTAGCCATGGGGGCTGCTCCCAGCCCCGCAAACACAGAACCAAAACCAGGTGTCCAAGATCTGCAGCGGAGATTCGAGCATGTCTTGTGGCTCTCAGGCACAAAATAAAGCTCCAATGAATTTTTTTTTTTTAAATGAGGTAGTAGGACTTAAGCATCACAAAATGCTCCCATAGAATATTTCAAGTAGTTTCTACTTCATGTAATGCCAAAACCAATCCAAGCGTCTTAAAAATGGATACTATTCCAAATTTTTTCCTCACCCTCCCTCATTATCTCTAAATATATGAAAATTGAAAGTTATACAGTAATGAAAGTTGGATTTCCAAGATAATTATCCAAAATAAGATATGTCAAACTTATATTATGGAACCAGGTTCAAGATATTTTTCTGTTGAATGAAATTCTGATTAGTTTCAGCTAAACTTCTCTTGCTTAAAAAGTGTTGGACAAACATTTTGAAAGCAGAGGATCTACAATAAAGATGGTGCTAAGCTCCACATATGTGAACTAATTCTGTAGCTGACAGTCTCAAAAATATCCTTAAATACTTCACCCTTAGAGATAATTTAGCCACATGGATGTCAAAGGAAGATTTTCCATTGTATCATATAGAATTTAGTCAAAAACTTTGCCAAAAACAAGTGTCAGTGTCTTGAAAAGACCTTTAAATAAGATGACTAGGGAAGAAGAAAAGCACTGTTTCGCTCAGAACTTATAAACTGTAGAAAATATATATACAATTAAAATCCCAACTCATGCTGAAGCAGCAATAAAAAAATCTTAAAATAAAGTACATCTTTCCTCATGGAAAAAGACCATAAAACTGCTTTGACAAACTTGAGTCAGGTACAAAAATGAGAATTTATTTTAAAGTTTTAGATTGGTCCAGTTTTCTTTTAATATAGACTGCGAGAGGTTAATGTAATCTCTACCCATTTTAGAAAGATTAAAAAAAAAATCTCAAGCAGTTAAAACTTGTGTGACAAAATATATAACTTAACGTATCATAATAAAGTACTTGCCAGAGTTAATTCATTTTCTGAATTCTGTAAGAATCATAGACAGCTGCAAAATTATAAAAGGGATTACTAAAAGTGCTGAAGTAGTTTTTCTCTTACTTTAAGTTGGACAGTCTTATGCTTTTTTCTCATTAGTGTGCATGCTAAGGAAAAAAGATTCTGAATAAATTTATAAGGCATATTTCTCCAGATCATCCTTCTGAAATCTTCTATGTGTTCCACCTACAATCACAGATAACTTAATATTGAAGTAATTTACAATAATGCATCTGATGTCCTTGTTCACCAGGAAAATTTTCAAAGCAGTATTATTTACTTAAGCTTCAATCTGATCTGCTATTTTTTCCTAAATTATTTTTTTTCAACTGAAACCTCATCTGTAGTTCTTATTACTGATACCCTACTCCTCCAACTAATTTAATACAGTAGAATGTTACAGTCTTCCTTGTTCCTAAAGCAATTCCTAATTCTTATTTATGGAGGTTTGCAATGAAGAATACACTAACAAAACACATTGCTATTATAATTATATTAAATAGGGACTTTGATGTTTGAGCTCTCTTTCATTAAGAGTTTTAAAATGTAACCCTTATCCATGCAGCTATTTAGATGCGACACTTAAGTGGACTAATTCAAAACTTGCAGATATATAAATAAAAATGCCCCTTAACAAAATTTTTGTGTATGCTCTGTAGTAAATAATTAAAAATATCTCTCCAGAAACAAAATGAAGGATAAACCACCTACATCTGCCACAGACAGCCCTCAGTGGATTAAAAGTGGAAACTTCAGGTAGGTTGATACAATCAGTCCTGAAAAAAAAAAAATCTCAGACCTCACAAAGTGCCTACTGTACAATGACCTAATGGACAGAAAATGAAATAAAAGTCTTGAAAATAACCTGTAGATATAATTATCTTACAGAAGAAAAATCCTGTTTTCAACATAGCTTACAGAACACAGAAGATAAATTGGTAAAGACAACGGTAAACTTGATAATAGCACTATTGATAAAAGAGAGATGATCTCTCTTAAATTACCACTTACAATACATTCAGGCAAGACAAATGAGGTTTTGACTTGATACATCACAGAAGTCAGGGATGTCAAAACTGCAGTTTCTAAGAGTTCATTATGAAACGCAACTAACACTGAAATTAATCTTTGTGGTCTTCAGAAATTACATTACAACGTAGAGCTCAGGGATGTAGTGAATTGGTTAACGTCTGTGCACAGAGAGCAGAAGTGTCTTTTTGGAGTCATTAGTCAGCCTTGGACAAGAGAAAGCCCAAGAACTGTATTTATAAGAGAAGATATGTTGCTGCAGGGAGGCTTATCTGTTCATGTCCCATCAGCTTCATCCATCTCTTCTGGCTGATGCCCAAACTAAAAATGAATCAGCTCACAGATGGCACAGTCTAGAGCCCAGGATTTCGGTGGGAAAGGGTGCTGCAAACAGGTCATGGCAGCTCGACATCCAGCTTATCCAGCTTCATGAGGACACAAAGGGGAGAGCAGCGACTGCTCTGCCATTTACTGGCATGCCTTTTGTTTCTAACACAGGGGAAACTCCACAGCTCACTTCTGCCCCTCAGTTTCATTGCTCACTTCCACCAGCCACGCTCAGAGCTCTGCTTGCCCTGCCATCCCTGTGATCATGCACACACTGGAGGATCAGAAATGAGACTCCCTTAAGATCTTTGAAGGGCTTCTCCTTCCCCCAGGCTGGCTACATCGTGCCTGGAAGGAGATCAGCACCAGATACCCCCACTTAAACTTTCACAAGCCACTTGCACAGGCTTTGGGCTGCCAGAGCAAACAAGTCCAGACCAAAAGCTTATGACCAAAAGCTTCTGGGTCTCTGCACTTAGCCATGCTGCACAAAAAGCCTTTGACCTTGAAAATATTTGAGTGCCATGGACACCTTCCCTCTCACTGGAGTAGAGACTCCCAGTAAATAAGAACTCAAGACTTTGCCAGAGTTACTCAGTTACGGGTACATGCCACACCAGACTAATTCTGAAAAATCCTGATGCGATAAATAGGAATAATCTGAAAATTGTTTTAATGACCATATCCACATCTTTTTAAGTTGTGAATGTATCATGCCACAGCAAAGAGAAATGCAAACTCTACATTATACTCACTCAGAGAGAAAAAAAAATGCAATTGTAAGCCAGCAGAACCATAACGTGAAGCACAGAACTACTGCTTGTCAGTATAATCTACTAGGAATACAGTTCTTAAGCTCCATCCTTCTGGGCATGTAGGAAAAAGAAGTCATTACAGCAGTGGGAAGGGACAATATTCTTCTTTCAGGTCAGAAGGGCAAGTCCTATTTGTTGGCAAATAGACTCCTTAAAGCATGATGTGATCAAAGGGACAATCCAGAACAAAGCCAAGGCGCAATTTCCTGGTTTTCTAATGTCACATACACTGGAGTGAGTGTGAGATTAAAAGAATTCAGCATTAGGCAGCACACGACCTCCAAATTTTGTACATGTACACTGCCTTGCTGAGAATATTAAAATATTACTGTTGCTGTTGTGATGTGTGCTCCTAGAAGGGTAAAACCTGATTACAAAGACAACCCTGCCCATGCAGAGTCTTGTGCACATTGAACATGATGTATTAAAAATGGAATTCTGCAACAGCTGACAGGACAGGGAAATGAGGACTGGGGGGAAAAAAAAAAAAAAAGAGAGGGAGTCAGGGAAATGAAGACCCCCAGGCACACAACAACAATTTATTCAACCTGCCTGCTAGCTGTTGGGTACTTCAAGCTCACTAGAATATGTTCCAGTACTGATAAAAAAATAGTGTCACATGGAGGTGGAGGAAAAACAGAAAAGTGTGTTGAAATTTGTGGTCAGAATTCATAATCCCTATTCAGCAATGCCTAGTAAATGAAAAAAGAACAAGCAGCAGCAGACAGTTTTTACCTGACCTTCAGCTAGGTTTAGTTACTATTGCTGGGATGATTTGAGAGACTGGTAGAGATGTACCTTTGTTTAACATTTGCATCTCATCTCCTCATTTTCCTTTATGAATTCCTTGCATTCACAAAATTTTTTTTTGTCATTTAGTGTCCAAATTTCAGCTGTATCTTCAAATATCTACTGGTTTTGCTTGGTATTGTTTCTATGCCCTGGCTAAACATGTAAAAGAATACTGGAAAAAAAAATTGGAAGTGCCAAACAAATCTACACTTTTGCACAAATTTGTGCAACATATGTTTGCACAAACACATTATATTTCTAGTTTTAGAAACAATTTTCTAGTCGGGAAAAATATCCAGAGGAGTTCAAGGAAGAATTCAGATATGAACTAAACATCCATTTATCTATGGCTGCACACTTGCCATTTATTTATACACACTTACAAATTTGCAGTGTCTTTTTTTTCTAGTTAGCTTATTTTCATTCCCTAGTTAACCATCCAAATATCTGTCCATAGCCAGTGTTTCCTAAAAGTGCTTCCCTGTATTGTAAGCCAACAAAATTATGGCATAAGGAATTGGTGGCAGTTTGGTGTTTCCCCTCGCCAGAGACAAATAATACCTCATAACACATGCTGTTCATTTCTTCTGGGTGAGCTTGGTGCTTGCAAGGTAATACAGGGGATGGACTGATGAATAGTGTAAAAGTAAATGAGTTGGAAAAGTAATACTCTAGAAAAACAGAAATGGAGCAGGGGTGTGAAAATGGTGGTGGAGACAAGAGTGTTTGTCGTTAATGAAGAAAATAATTGGGAAGGGAAAGTTTTACAGCCCGACTTGGCTGTTCCTATCAGAAGATCCAATCTCCCATATCCCCAGGATGACACCTTAAAGGAGATCTTGGAGGCTGACAAAGCCGTCAGTGTTACACCATGGTGCTACTTTCACAAGGAATTTATGAGGACATGGCAGCCAAAAACTGGAATCCTTTCCTTCCTCTGACAGAGAGCAGGAAGATTAGAAAGACAAAAAGATCCAGCATTTCACATATTAATAACCCTCATGCACAAAACTATATTACAGTATCTAACACCTACTACTGCAAACACACTTGAACAGCAGGTGCTGATGGTGAGTTCGAACAAAACTGCTAAATTGTGGCTAAAGCACCTAAAATAGGATTTTCAGAGGCACTCAGGGTAGATTTTATTTGCCCAAAGCAACAGAGATTTTTGGTGCTGCTTCAACAGAAAACAGAGTTGAATCAAGTTTTGCTTTTGAATCCTTTTGAATTGTCTTTGACAAACTGTGCAACTTTTCTGCAACATAAAATGAGCCACACAAATACTCCTGGCTTTGATACCTGAGTATATCATTGCCATAAACCCCATGTCAGGCAAGGTGTCACACTGAAATCAAGGTAAACTTAAACCACTGCAGCTTTCTGCGACCTTCTGGTGAGAGTGGATTTCCACTTGGGGGTGTTAAACCAGTGCTTCGGGCAGTGCCAAGGAATAAACTGTTAGGATTCAATGTGTTTGGTGTAATTAGAAAAGCCTCAAATGGTTTAAGAATATGCTTAAATGTGAATGTGCCTTTGTGTGATAAATGTCTGCAGCTATTTCAGCATGAACAGAAGGACTCTGGTGGTTTGCATTCATTAGGTAGAAGGGCAGAAGAAAAATGGATGTGGCACCCCCTGACCATGCCGTTACCTTGGTACTTCCAAGGATATGGGAGAAGAGGCAGCTGCCACTCAGAAAAAGCAGAGTCATCATTCAGTTTTAGCATGATTAGAGTTTTCTTCTGTGCTGTTTGGTTTGCAATTGTAATTGTGGATTCAAAATTATTTTAGTAATCCAGAATTTGGGATAGGCATTCTCCCCATCGCTTCCATGACTACGACACTGAAATGAATCTACAAACACAGAATGATTGAAGCTAAAGCACATCACAGAAGATTTCTTCAACAACGAAGAACATTTCCCTGCAGAAAATTAACTTTTCTTTTTTTTTGGATCACCCTTAGTTGCATTATTAGAGGATAAATGTCTCTCACATGTACTAAATTTTCAGAGGCTAAAGGCATGTCGTATATTTGATTTCTTGCCTTACTGTACCTGCTAACATATGATCAGAAAATACTTTTCTTTTGAAGTGTTACACCTTCAGCAAAATAAATATGTCTTGAAGTACTACTGCTAGATTTAACAGGAATTCTCTTGAAGCAGGTACTGTGTAATATTTGACATCAGTCTTTTTTATTCTTCCAGAAAATTAACGGAGTTAATTGTAGATTAAGTGACCTAGGTGTTTTGCCTTTTCTTTTGCAATCTTTATGAGACTAATCTGTCGAAAAAATTAAGGTGAAACTTCAAAGATGGAAAGGAAAGTACACCTGCTAAAATGCCTTGCTAATTAGAAACAATTTTAAAAGGTGGTTACTAAATAAAATTTGTTCTGCATTTCACATCAATGAAATATACGTGAACATTTCAAATCCTTTCTCACCATTTTTTCGGATCACAACTTCCTACATTGTCACAACTTGGGAGTCCCAAGCATTATTTTTGGAAATGCATACATCTACATAAAAAGTGACTATTCAATTTGTATCATCACTGCTATGCTCTATCATTGTTCCCACTACTGGAGAAAATGTTCAGTCAGTGTGATGATAGGCGGCCTGGAGTCAGAACAGTGCAATTAACCTTTCTTAAGCTTATTCGTGTTTAAGTGAGATAATGGAATTTGATTTTTTTTCTTTTTAGAGACTTCTGAGTTTTAAAAATTATTTTACAGTATGCAGAAGCCAAGCTCTTTCAATGGTTCTTATGGAACAATTCTGCAGTTTTTGTATTATGCATTTGCTTGTCATTCAAAAGAAATGTAACTCATCATAATTAGTCCACAAATACATAGCACTAAACAACAAGACCTCCTGAATAAAAAGTTACAGTTCAGATCTTGTGTTCTAATTTGTTTTCTGGTTTCCTGATGATGTCTTTAAGATGCATTCCCCTGAAGTTTTTAAGCATTCCTCTGAAAGCTTTCTTTCTGCAAGAGAGTTGAAAATCCTCCTCTAAAATAAGAATTAAGTAAGGGTTTCAAATTCCGATGTTGTTAGCATGGGCTAGGAGCTGATAGGAATTTCAGCTTGAAGCAGATGTGGAAGAGGTAGAAGCGTTGATTAACATGCACCCATCTTTTCCTGAACACAAAAAAGGGCAGCGAGTCCACTTGTGATAGCTGCTGTTTAGAAAGGCTAAGTGACTTTTCAAAGTCACCCAGGGATGACTTTGCCTTCTGATTTCTATTCCCTTGCTCCATTAGATGTCCACAGTGCTCCACGCTCCTCCTGACAGGAGGATGTGCATGAGCTCGTCGTGACTGACAGTTTGCTCTACTGTCATCACCACAAAAGGAATATTAAAAGAAAAAAAGGAACCGCAGTCCTTAGAGCAGGCTGCAGAAAACCTCGAAATACTACTTCCCAGCATTATAAATACCTCACAATGTCAGTCAAAGGCATAATTTTATCCCTTGGAAACATGTAGTTGCACATTTAGCTTTCTATTTTTTGTTCTAGTGGGAAAAGGAAATAAACAATGACTCTCAGCATAACAGACTTCCTTCTAAATATTTGCCCAGGTAAAAAGGTGCGTGGTTTTTGTTTTTAAACGTTGGGTAATCTAACTGGGATTAATTTCATAGAATAAACTGTTATCTGGCAATTTGTCCAAATGAATACTTAAGTTGGCCTATATTGGTCAGAGCATTTCCGTTATGCTGGTCAGCTATTCACAGATTCAATAGAAAAGTCACTGTGCTGTATTGCAGGAGAGATGTTATCTGTGGAACATTATCCTATTCCTGATGTGGAAGAGCCAGGACATCACGAAATAGTTGTAGAGGTGAGCATGAGAGGTCCTCCTACTACAGGCAGTCAGCCATGAGGCTGATCCTCCACAGCCTCTGAAGTCTGTACAGTCAAAGAAAATATCCAGGGAAATGGAGCAGCCAGCTCAGAGGCAGAAACAGGGAATCCTCCTCCAAGAACTGAGCAGGATATTGGAGTAAAACAATTTAGCCTCTGATTAAAGATTCAGCAATGCTCACTTGAGCATCACTTCAGACTCCTCTTGGCACAACAGTCCTGGCTGACCAGGCTGTAAAGGAGCACTTCCCAGAGACCAGGCTGGGCCACTGGGGTCTCTTTCCTGCTTTGTAACCAGCTTCCTAAAAAAACGGAGATGACTGGACAGGGCAGGGAGTACCAGGAGGAGCTGTGGAGCACATAGGGCATCTAATAGTGGGAATAAAACAGGAGAGCATTAAATGGATCTGTAAGAAACTAACACAATGCATTTACTGCTGAAAGGTTCTGCTGGGATCCACCATTTGTGGATTTTTTTTCCCAATACTAATGTGAATAACATTTATTAATTCTATCTTACCAAAGAACTGACAGTGTTTGTGCAGAAATAAGCACTAACACTTACTTGCAGTGCCTGAGGAGAAATAGAAACTAATTTATCTTTGTTTATATTAAAAATTAATTGTGTATAGTTTAACTGACTTCTCCTTGCCTTACATAAGGGTAGGTTTTGTTTTCCAGCATCTGAAATTTATCTTATTACTTTGTCTCGTAATTTCATGTATCATTTCCTTTGCATTCCTGAATTGAGCATTTAAAGACTGCTGATGGTCCACTTGAATACACGTATAGAAAAATAGAAAATGCATTATTTGATTTTTCTTCGCTCAAAGAAGTACAAGCAAAAGCCTTTTTTATGTGCTCATTGTATGGTTTGATAGATGAGGCAGAGGTGAGAAAACATCATGTTTTGCAGCTTCCTACACAATTTAATTAATCCTTCACACCACTATGAGTAAAGTAATGCATAATCCAATAGGATTTATCTTATAATTTATCATCAATTATTGTTCCTCACTGTAGTGTTAAATAATACCAATCTCATTCAACGTGTGAAATGAGTCCCATTGATTCCTTTGTCTTTGTAATTGAAAGGGACAGTCCCATCAGTTTCATTAGAGGTTATTTGTCCTCTAACACATCAAACAAGATTTAGAGCTTAAATACTGGGGGGAAAAAAATCCATTCCAAAACACAAATAAACCCAAAGGTAAAATTTATAAGGCCAGTGAAATACTAATATTAGGTTCAGCTGCCTGAGTGTCCCAGAGACAGATAACATATTAGCAGCTGGTGCATGATTTCCCTGTGAAAATTGCAATAAAAGAAATGACTGTAACTTAAAATCAATGCTAATATAGAGAAGTATGACAATACATATTGCAGGCCAGTGTACCTTTCTGAAAAATGTACTTTCATAACTGCAGGATCAGTAGCTTTGCCAGTCACACTCGTGTCACGCTCTGATTTAGGACCCAGAGAACGCTGGGACAGCAGAAGCGTCACTACTCAATCGTGTTATTTTTGGCTTAGGGAGAGAACGTGCTTTTTAAGGAAGCAATCCAAGCCATAGATAAAAGTCAGTCCTCCTTAAATAAGTACTGGAATTGCCAAAGGAGCTTAGAAATATGGGGCAACACATTTACTGGTCAGGGCAGTTAACTCTGTTTATGCTGGAAAGGCAGGAAAGCAGTGTAATAACATCAGGACCTCTGCAGACACTCAAGAGCTGTAGTGGATTATAAATACATAAGCAATTATTTCATTCATATTCAGAGGCTTGGCCCATTATTGTCCATTGTTTCTAGAATGTTTTAGTTGTCTTTAACAACATGGTGCACCATCTTGACCAGAAATCGCAAAGCAGAAAAGGAAAGTAGCACTTAGCTGTCTTGGAGAAACCAATCACCAGCGTATTCATTGAGTTCAAGATTATTATTCATGCATGAAAGAGCTTCTTCTGAACAGCAGTTATGGATTAGAATTGATTCCTCACATTAGGGTCCAGAATGAACCTTTGCCTTGAAGGTGTTTTGTACTTCCCTGGTGTGAGAGCCCAATTTTCTTCCTCCACTTTACAGAGAGAAAAGAAATGCAGAGTTGCATCTGTAACATCTTGGTACCTTGGGACTCCAGGCTTCCTGCCCAAACCCCCAGATTATGTCCACCTTTCATATATTGGTTCATTTCTACCTCTCCTCGCAAAAAAAATACATTTACAGGGCAAGGAGTGGCTCACACCTGAGCTTTGCTTTTAGGGGGAGGGTGAGATGAAATGGCTCAAGCCCATTTATCTCACGCGATGCAGATATACTGCCCTCAGTTTGAGAAAGATGAGAAAAGAATGTTAAAAACTATTTAGCAATTAGTATTTCACAATTAAAAATTAAGATGACCATTTACAAATTAATCAGGTTAGTGAAACATACAAGTAAAAGAGAATAGCTTCATATTTTATAACACATTTGCCCTGCTTTCCATCTGAAAGTGTGTTTAGTTACTGCACCAAGAATGCATCACCTCAGCAAGGTCTTTTTATTTAACTAGAACTCTTCTTCTTATGCTCTGTGTACATTTCTTTTGGAAGACCAATGTGCAGTTAACATTTTTATGACCTAAGGCTCAGCTTGAAATCTTTGTACCTGAATACCATTTTCATCTTACCCATGTTTTATTTCCTCCATAAACATATCAAACATATGTTTCTGAAAGTACTGGTTCTCCTTTCCTTAACTATCCTTAAAGGATGGATTTTTTTTTTTTACACAAAATGGCAGTGAGGAAGTTTTCTGGACTATTTAATGAATACAATGAATACCTAAGAGTTAATTTCTTCTTTATGAAGCACCAACTCAGCTTCATTCAAAGACTCAAGCCAAATTAGCAATAGCTAATGAGCACTGGCATACAGAATAATGACACAAATACGTGTTTATTTCTATAGCTGTATTTGAAATAATGACGCTCTTCTCTATTTCATATTCTATGTTCTCTCACCAGCATTTTAATATAATATAAATGGCACATCTTTAAAAGCAAAGGATCAACAGGAAGGAAGCAGCACAGATGAAAGTTTTTCCCAGGTCTTGAATTCTGGGGGGAAAAAAGGGAAGCAACTTTTTCTCCTACATAGAAGAATTTCAAATGGAGACTTTGGTATGAAGCCTGAGTGATCCCTGGCACCACGAGAGATTTTCCCCCTGCCCTGTAACGCCTCCAGCATGACCCTACTGCAGAGCTATCAGTTGCTTTGGCTGCCCCTCTGGCCAGGGAGCAGAAAGGAAATCTCAGGTAAAGGTCCTCAGGCTTTTACACAAAACAACTGCTATCATTTCCATCTGGGAGTTTGAAACAGAAAGTTGACTCCAAAATTCAGCACGTAATCTATAAATCAAAGCAGGGACCCAGCAGTAACATGAAAAGAAAAAGAAAAGCAAGAGAAGATGGTGATTTAGGACATTAAAAAAAAAAAGGAGCTAATAAATAACAGCAGAACAGAGGATAAGAACAAAGAAAACAAGGTGAGGAGCAAGGTGACTAAAGGGAGTGCTGAAGGGAAAGTACAAACAAATTAAAGAATTTTACCTCCTCTCTCTCATTTTTGATAGCACAGAAATGTTTACAGTGTTTCTATCATGCTTTTCCAGTGTGAACTTTGTGACTTCCTAGTCCTTAAACATTTTTCTAAACACTACATCTAATTTTCATTTTGGTGGCCATGCTATATTCAAGGCACTGTCTCCAAATTTGTGCTACAGTACTCTGGCACTAGCTTGATTAATTATTTCAAGATTTATTTAATTATTTTCTGCATTCAGGAAGGAGGCTTAAAAGAGCTCCACATAAAGTGTAAGGCACAAAACTGTCTTTATGTTTGGGATGTCCACTATTCTCAAAATAAACACATTCTGTTGTCTTGAGCATCACAGAATAGTCTGTATATTCCCTGGATTAAAAATACACGTTTGTGTTTTTCTGCTTAGTTTCCTACCTTCAAAAAATATTGAGTCTATGCACAAACTTCCCACACATTGAATGAAAATATGGATTTACAATATACTACATCTTTTCCACTAATTCCTTTTTTTCTTTTGGACAACCCACCTGGACAAGTTAGAATGATGTAAACTATTGTGTATAAATGCATTTTTAGTGGGTGCTAGAATGAGATAGCTTGCTATCAATTCACATTTTACATTATTTGGCATTATTTTCCCTGTGTTCCTTGAGAACAGAAGCAAATGGAAAGTGATGGGTGTGTTGTACTTGGAATCTGAAAGAGACTTTATGTTTATGTTTGCGATTGTTCCTTTTAATGTCCCAGTAGGGTTTCTCTAGGACACACAGTCAGCATTCTGAATTTCATTAAGTCTGCTGGACTAGACTATGAAATATGAAACCATATAAGCAGAAATAAAAAAATTCTTAACTCCTTTCTGTCCATTTCTTTCTATTCAATAAGACAGAGCAGACTGATGCCACCTCAGCATCTAGATATTACATCTATATTTTTCTATGTATTGAATATGTTTTGCTGTATTGCGAGGTCAATTTATATAACACAAAAGAGGATTTTAAAAAAAAATATTCATCTGTGTCCATCCAGAATCTGTAAGAAAATCCAGGATCAGGAATTTGAAGCACTCCCTCAGCTAAAGGATGATCCTCCCTTGAATGTTTCATTTGTAAAGATAGTAAGTCATTCCTCATCTTCATCTCTTTTTTCTTTGAAAAGGGAGTATGCGTTTCAAATTCACTAGGGATACAAAGGTCACTATCACTATGCTCAACCATTTTCTCTGAGAAACATAATATTCCTACCACAACTAAAAATGGAAAAGTTCGTAAATTACATAAATAAAATTTCAGTTTCCATTACAGACTTTAGCCTTTTTTGTGGCCCTTTGAAAGTTCCTAACTTCCTAAATACTCATTTAATTTGTCACCAGCTTCTTGTGGTCTACTGAATATTGTCCTTCTATACAGAAAAATAGGAGTATTTTTTTATTCCATTCTCCTAATAATGACACCAGGAAAATATCAGATGACATGATCTTTTTCATGCAAATCAAGCAGTGTTTTTCAAAATTAGAGAATTTTATATTTTTTAATTTATTTCTATGTGATTCTATCTAAAACTAAGGGAATCAAATTGAGAAGATTTTCATTTCTTGTCAAAGGACACAGTGATTTCAAACCAATCACAGACGTCATCATTATATACTGACATATTTATTAACTACAAATTCCATGGACCCCCAGTAATATAAAAAAGCTAATGATCTACTTGAACTTTCTACAAATATTCTTTTTTCAGCTTTGCAGAAAAGGACCTGAGGGTCCTGGTAGGCAAGTCGAACACGAGGCAGCAATGTGCCTTTGTTGAAAAGAAAGCTGCATTAGGAGTGGCGGCAGCAGGGAGAGGGAGGTGATCCTGCATCTCTGCCCACAGGTCAAAAAACGCTGGCAAGGCCACACCCGGAGTCCTGGGTCCTATTCTGGGCACCCCAGTATGGGCCGGAGCTGGACATCCTGGAGAGAGACCAGCCTGACTGAGTCCAGTGGAACAGGCCTGCTTCATTTTCCCTATATACAGGCAGAATATGTTAAAAAATGTTACTGAACTCCAGCATTTTCACGGCCTTCAGAGCTTCAGATTCCTCAGGCTCTTTAAACTGCTCAGCAGTATGTCCAATATAGTGCATGTTCTTTGCAGTAAATACCTCCTACAATCCCAAGGTTTATCTTAATTTAAATTAAGCTAGCTCTCAGAAGCTTAACGTTTAAATCAGGATTATGTCTCCCCCAAACCAACACAGGCTGCACTTGAATATTCCAAATCAATGCATGACTAACAGGATATTTCCTGCCTCAGACTGCCTAAATTCAAATATAATCTTAGCTTCTGCTTCCTTTCTACTGATTACAGTCAAGGATGCAGCAACCTTTGCTGCTTGGGTGAACTCCTTCTGATATCTTAATGCAATTTACAGTACACCCTGGGATAATCCTTTCTTCAATATTGCTGAAGTGGCTTTTTCACTGACCAGTGGTTTGAGAAAAGCTCAAGACATTATTAGCGAGCAATCATTAATTAAAACAGTTTACTTCTAAAATCATTTTAGTACATATAGTTGAATAAATGGCTTTAAATATTTCATTCTGTAAATATTAATTTTTAAAATAATTATTAAAATAATTAATTTTATCCAGACTATCAATTTAGTTAGATCCCAGTAACTTCTGCAAAGGAAATTCAGTCAAATATGTATGTACATTATTGTACATGGAAGAACTGTATTTGGTAATTTCAAAGCAAGTATCTATATCTGATATATACTGGTATCAGTGGAATTGATAGACAGCCCTGGGGTCCCCCGTACCTCTTTGAGTGAGTACAGAGGAGACCACCAAGGTGAACATAGGGTGGGAACACCTTTCCTATGAGGAAAGGCTGAGAGAGTTGGGGTTGTTCAGCCTGGAAAAGAGAAGGTTTTGGGGTGACCTGTCACCTTCCAGTATGTGAAAGAAGCTGCAAGAAAGATGGAGAGGGACTATTTACAAGGGTCTGGAGTGACAGAAGAAGGGGCAATGGCTTCAAACTGAAAGAGAGTAGGGTTAAATTTGGTATTGGGAAGAAATTCTTTCCTGTGAGGGTGGTGAGGCCCTGGCACAGGTTGCCCAGAGAAGCTGTGGCTGCCCCTGGATCCCTGGAAGTCCAGTCCAGGTTGGATGGGGCTCTGAGCAACCTGGTCTGTGGAAGGTGTCCCTGCCCATGGCAGGCGGTTTGGAACAAGATGATCTTTGAAGTCCCTTCCAACCTGAACCACTCTGTGGTTCTACGGAACATCCTCCGGCTTTGCTGCCAGGTGAAAAACTTTCAATGGGAATGACCAACTCTGCAGCACACTCCCACCTTACAGAGCATCTCCCCTTTCCTATGGTTCTTCCTCTTCCCTGGCCAGTAGGTGAGTGAAGGCAGGTTCTCTGGAAGTGCAGAGGTCAACTCACATGTTTGGCTGCAGCTGAAGTGCCTTTCATCCATTCTGTAGTTTAAGGCCAACATTTGCAGGATACCTCAGGTTTTACATTCTGACTGTTAAGGGAACCAGGATTACTGAAGAGTGGGTCAAACACACTCAGCTATTCTATTCTTCCCACAACAGGCAACAAAGGCAGGTAACAAGTCATGAGTTTAACAGCTGATAGGAATGTTGCAATTGTTCCCTTTTTGTGAGCTAACAATAAAAAAAAGTTACTGGTAGATTTTATTATATTTATATATGGTATTATATGCCATTCTGTCTCATTTACACTGAGCTGAACTCATCTGGGAGGCTGAATAATGGCAACTGTCTCCTGATCCCTGCACTAGGCAGCTAAAGGATTGTTGATGTAACTGCCTGCTTACTCCCTTTTGTCTCTTTTCTGTCCTCCACATGCGTTGGCCAAATAAAACTGTCCTTTTCATCCTCTCAAAACTATTTTGCATGTGTACTCACAGCTTTGCCCTCTGTGTTTGGGGACAATGCCTATTTATGAGAATGCTCTGGCAGCCTCTCTCCTCCCTGGGCTCTGCTGCATTCCCAGGCATGGGAAGCTACATCTCCATCACAGCTCTGTAAGAGCAGCACAAAGCAGATGGAAGGTATTCCTGGGACCATTGCTTTCACTTTAAAATTCTTACAATCTGACTTCCTGACTTTCAAGACTCCCTTCACTACCGTATCTAAGCAGCACATCCCTTTTGCAACCTACTTACGGCACACCTATGGAAAGGGAAATATGTTCTATTCCTGTTGAACTAACCTGGACTTCAGGTATGGAAAGTCTAATGGAAAAAATCCCACAGCTTTACAGGGAGTTTCCCTGTCCTCAGCCAATTCTATAAGCATTGCAATGCATTAAGATAGGAAAGGAAATAAAATTATTCATTGTATCTATTCTTCTCTTCCAGAACAAATCATGAGAGCACCTGAGAGATAACACCAATATGCTTTTGGATGAGGGACATTAGCTGTTAACAAACTGTGTTTCCACAGCATTAAGGTCAACATGTAGACCTTTCAAGTAGAGGTAGACTACATCAAAAAGCTCAAAGCTGAACTAAAGTTATTGTATTCTGAAATGCTGCAACTAGCTAATTCTATAAGCACAGAAAAATTGTTTTCTGGGCAAAAAAATACTTCCGCATTTTAGTTATGTAAGTAACTGGTTGGATGACATTTTGGAGCAGAAAACTGTACAGTAAAACACTCAGGAGATTATTTTCTGCCTTTTCCAAAGTAGCTTAGCACAAAGTCACGCTCCAACTTTTTATTTTCTGTTTTACAAGTGGGAGTTTCCTTCCTGTTCTCTTGCAACGCAGCTGGGGAAGGTCAGAAGCTCCCGGGTGGCCATCTTTTGAAGGCAACTTTCATTCTTGCTCCTCCGAGCCCTTTTATATCAACACACACCAATGTCAAACATAATTACTGGAAATAAAAAATTTCCTAATCGATGAGAAAGTCTAAACCGAAATAAATGGGTGGAACTAAGCCATTAACTGAGCATTGCTCAGCATAGGATGTGTTCTGCAATATATGTTGCAAGAGGGATTAACTTGAGATATTAGCAGTGAGAAAACCCAAGATCATGTCTGCCAAATTATAAATTAATTTGTTCCAAAGCAGAAAAAATAGATGGAACAGATACTTCCACTGCCGTGACCTCTCAAGCTAGTTGTAAGAGGCTCCTTTTGCTATTATGGACATTTCTTTGCAGTAATTTCTAATTTTAAAGCAGATCAGCCTAATGTTATCACCAAAGTGAGCAGAGCTCTTCTCACAGTACATTTTACATCCATAGAAGTAAAAAAACCTGAAGCTTCTATTCATTTTAGTTCTTACCCATTACTAAAATGGAGAGAATGGGATGGATTTTGGTGAATAATGGCACAGTTTATAGGTGGAAACAAATACAGAGGGCTCCGTCTGTAACTGTGATCAATGAACAAAAACATCTTCACTGCAGAGACCTGATTGGAAATACAGAATAAATCCATAAACCCTCACTTTAATTAGAGACTTCACCCAGATGGTGGGCTTTGTATCACCTGAAAGATATCCTAGTTCTGATAATCAGGACAAAAAGTCAGAATACATTAAACAAAGATCATCTGTAAAACTCTGTCTAGCCTGCAGTGAAGTATAAAGTAAGAACTGCTGGGCTGTGGATGTCCACCCAATTGTTTTCACAGAAAGTATCCTGAAAAGTGTTACAGCCAAGATTCCTATGAAAAACTGGTATTAAGTTAAGCCCAAAGGAGTTCAGTCCTTTGTTTAGTCACCAAAATTCAAGGTGAGTTATATAAATTGGGGAAGAAAGTTGCAGTTTTTCCCTTCATGTTTTTCATTTCCTTGTAGCAGACATTTTCTGTAATACTAATAACTACCTTATCTGTATCTGCAAGAAACATAAACTTACAACTGATTAAGTACTATTCCTTTCCATAAAAACTCAACCTGCTACTGAAATTAAAGAGAAAATTTATTATGCTGGATTTCCTACTTATGTAAGAACAAACTTTAAGAAATGTACTATAATACACTCTCACACTTAATTTTCATCTGCTGGATAGATTGCTGTGGCAAATACGCTGAAAAGTGTCCCATATGTTATATTAGGGACTGATGGCATTTTCGCTACTGGCAGAAGTGATGATAAATGTGCCTCAGCAATAGAAAGGGACTGGACTGACTGGAGGCTACGTGGATTTGCTTAAACTGTTTTAATAAAATCAGAGCACGCGGTCAGCTGCAGAGACAAGAAGGGAGAATTACTTTGAGGACAAAATGACCATGCTACTGAAAAATCCAGATATCATCATGCAGTATTAGGTTTTACTGAATGCTTTGTTTCTTTCAGAGAACTGAAGGAAGAAAGTGCCCTAGGGAAGAACCAGGGGATCTTTTCAGGCACTGTCCTCAGAGCCTGCAGCACCTTCTGAGTTGCATCTCAATATTGCCACCTCAGAGCCAGGGGTAAGGAGAGTTTTGGCACAGGTATTACTGATAACCAGTTAGCTATGTTTCCAAGTTACTGGCTGAAGTTGTACAAGGATTTTCCCAACCACAGAAAGAGGAAGCTTATGAAATAAATCAGTACCCATACACAGAGTCTGCTCTGACAGACAACAAACCACTTGTGGAGCTTTTTGGTGCAATGCGAGGGGGTGTCAGCCATGGCATCTGTTCAGCAGGGGCCCTGAGCTTGGCTGGGGCTGTGCAAAACTGGGATAATCAATTAGGCAGGGTGTCAGCGTGCCAGCACAGATGTCCTCAGTCAATTGCAGATAATCATCGCCTTCTTTGAAATTTCCAGAGGAGATTGCATTACTCTTGGGACACCCTTGACTTGCCATCAGGAAAGGTTTCCCAGATAAGGAAAATAAAAGGATCATATCTTTTTCCTAGTGCAGCAATATATATTGCAGGCTATTAATAACCTTGAAAGGGTTAGAGAGATGCACTGAGAGCTGCATGCACACTGCAGGACATGGAGCAGAGTTCTGCTCTCCCTCCCCTGCCCAGAATGAAATAAATACACAGCATGTTATGAAATACATCCACAGGCACTTACTACAAGATATTTCTCCATGAACTGCCTATCGTGACAGCCTGTCCATGAGGACTAAACAAGGCCATCAGTGAGCTCAGCAGACATCCTTTACCCAGGAAGACCAGCAGCTCTCTGGGTGTGGAGCTTTTGCAAGGTCACACAAAGGGAGAGGGTTTTTAATTTCAGTCCATGCTTATTCAAGATGGCACCTGGAATACAAAGAACTGTGTGTGGAAAAATTAGATGAAACTTCATCTCACAGGGACCAAAAGGAAAAATTTATTGCTGCTTCAAATTTTACTAGTACTGACTTCAAAAACTTCCTAAGTAGGAATAAAACAAACCCAATAAAGTTCTTCCATATCATCCAGCTTCAAATATGCTGTTAGAAATTTTTTTAGAGCTGATCAAGGTTATCAGTGGGAACAGCTTGGAAACAAAGCTTGATTTCTTTAGAAGCAGAGGACAACTTTTGAATCTGGAAGAACATATTAGTGAGAAAACACAAATGAAGCTCCTTTTGCTTAATCCATCACTGCACAAAGGACAATTATTGCAAAAACAAAGGCTCTGGTACCAAGGAAAGGGAGCTGGATTCAGAGGACTATTTTGAACTCTGGTGACTATATTCTGATTATTAGTAAAATTATGTTATATATTGATTTTGTTTTAAATAAAAGTTACAGGTTGAGCAATAACATCAAGAACTTGTCTTCATGGGAAAGAATATGCAAGCAGAAGAGATTTATGTTCAGCTGAGGTGCATCTGGAAGACCTAAGGATAGAAGAACACTTACTTTTGCACAAGACACAGTTTCAACACCCAGGTGGCTGCTGAGTGGACCAAGAGGCTGCAAAATCAGATATTGGCTACTTGAGACAACTCTAATTTCTCTGATCCACACTACTTCAGAAGAAAACAAAGGAAAAATAACACTTCAATAGGAAAAGTAAAAAAAAAAAAATTTGCATCAAAACTCCTAGGCACCAATGATAAATGCAGCAAACCAGGTATGCTGGAGTTAGCCATGTCTACATTGTAGTCAGGGCTGTGTAGCTGCGAGATAAACCTGCCAGTCTTTATCTGCCTTGGGTTTCAGCAGCCAAACTGTTGTGACAGCCCAGAGCTCATCAATTCATACACAAATAATGCTGTGACTGTGTTTGAAATATCTCTGGGCTTACTTGGGCATGCACTGCATCTCCTGGACTCCAAGTGAGTTTATTCACTCTCCACACACTTTTATTGCATGGTTCACCTAAAGCAGTGAGTTTCTATATTGAAGGGTATCTATTTTATTATTTTTTTCTATTAAACATTACTCTAAGTGAAATAAAACATAAAAAGCACAATTCTTTGTCTGCTGTTCCTAGAGCCTTTGGATAGACAGCATTAGCTTTTCCAGCAAATTTTTGCCTGTTTCAGTGAGACTGCTATAAAGGAGGAAGAAGCCAGATTCAGTGCTCCCTGAAGGAAATAATGGCTATCCCTGTTATGTAGTGATAGAAAGGGTCAGACACTCCAAGTTACAAGAAAATGTTCATCACACAGTCAGGCTTGAAGTGACAAGTCTGTGAAAAATGAAGTATTTCACGTACATTAAAGAAATTATATCCCAGAGTCTGAGCATGGTCATTTTTTATGACCATACTGTCTAACAGTGCTGCCTATTTTGACACTGAGATATCAATGTATCAATTTCTCTGAAAGTTAGACTATGTAAAAATATTCTCCCTAAAAATTGGAAAGTTTGATTTGCTCATTCATTGTAAGGAGAGAAATAAAAATGCTCACTCCTTAGACATGAGCCCTGAGAGTCTGAAGAAACCTGTGAAACGCTGGGTTTTATGCCGATGCCATTGATCAGATGTCAGTGTCTTGCAGGACTGATTTAATTGTTTTGGATCAGGTTGGATCACCCTGATTCTATTAAGGGTGTAATTGATTTTACTGTGATGACTTGCAGAGAAAAGTCCTATCCAGTGTGTATAAGAAATTCAGGCTCCTGACACAAATGCAAAAGGGCTAATCAGACCAAAATTGCACTTCCACCTTTACAATTTGGGTTTTTTTTACATAGTCTGCAGAGATTCCATCCTTTAGCTGCATAAGATGGTATTGTTGGGTGTTTTATTCCTTCAAGAACGCTCCCAACGCTGTCACTAATCTGCTCCAACACGAGTATTAGCACATGCTCTTCTAACACTGTACGCTCCCCTTGGCCGTGAAGGCATTCCCAGTACAAGAATGCTCATGTTAAGGCAGCCCAGGTGATAAATGAAATGCAGATTAAGCCTTAATTGTAATTAATTGTAAGTACACAGCAACGCCCATGTTCAGCACCATTTAAAATCGGTTTGGTTTCTGTGAACACCTATCAATGTGCAAGGTTTAGATAACAGCGTAAATTAATACGAAATAATGCTAAATACAGTATCAATGAACTTCAGCCAAGTCTGTTGGCTAATGAAAGGATTTTAATAATACCTCTGTAGTTAAATGCCTGGTCCATTTTGCCCTCTTGTGGAAACGGTGATAAAGTACAAGTTCCTTTGAATTTATTAGGAATTTGCCGTGATATTTTAATGCCTGGAATGTAATGATTTATTAAATCCATGATGTGAGCAGTTTATCATGTTAAACACTGAGTATATTCTGTACGTGGCTGCACTTGACAAGCAAACCTAGGTAATTAACTCTACTAAATCAGGCTCCTGCACTGCAAATTGCACAGCCACAGCATATGTTTTATTTGTTCATTTGGAAAATAGGAAAAGAAAATAAATATATAATTTTAGATTCTGGTCTTTGTTAAAGTTTTTTCTAGCCATTCTAGCCATTAGATTTTTTAGCTGTTTGTTATTGAAAAACCCAGGCCCACCTCACCTATTTATTCTTGTACCTGTATTACGTATGGCACAAATAGAATCCCTTGGATGCTTTATATTTCACTATGAAATCACTTACACTCTTTAAATGCAGAGTATTTAAAATGCTTTCAAAGAACAACTCATTTATTCACTTTTTTCAATACATTAAGATACAAATATGTTCCTTATCAATTAAGAAGAAAATCATTGGGCCTGAATTAAAATTCTAACAAACATCAGAGAACTAGAAAACAGATTTTTAATGACACTAAAGAGAAGAATCAAGAACTTCAAAGGCAGTTTAACACACTATCAGGATATTTTATGTGTTAAACATTGAATGGTACCTGAATTTTCCATGGGATACTCTGCTCATATAAAAATACAAATATTTTCATTCCTTTAGAATGTCTTCTAACAAAAGGTAAGTTACATTTGACACACATTGCATTGTATTTAGTGCAACTTCAGATACTTCTAAGTGGTTGTCTTTGTTGTTTGGGGTTTGGGGTTTTTTTTTTGCCATTTCAGTTTGATTTCAGAGATGAGACAGTTTAGTACAAACTTGTAGCCTTGATCAAAGATTTCCATCAGCTGTGGACAAAGGTCAGGTGTCCATGTTAATGTTATCAGTGCTCTCTGATACTGCTGACAGCCAAGTGTCACTGATATGTCTGCAGGATCTGATGGATTTGGTGTGATTGTTTTATTCTTCACCCACTGAGCTTTTATTTAGTTTAGAAAAAGGGGCTGAAGGGAGGTTGTGATTAGCTAACACATTTCAGCTCACCCTGTCCCATGACCCTTTTCCTAGTGCTGGCACAAACTAAACATTTCACTTGATTTGCTTGGATGAAATCAATCCAGGAGGCTTCAAAGTTTAACTGTTTGGTATCCCTGCATTGTCTCACAAAAAAAAAAAAAAGAAAAAGAAAAAAAAAAAGAGTAAATTTACAGGATGTTTGAATTCTTTCAATATATGGGATCATTTATGGAAATTGTAAATTACTTGGGTCCACAGTGTAATTGATAAATATTTGGATGAATGGAAGTTTTCAATTTTTTTTTTTTTCTAGCAACTCCCTCTTTTCTCCCATATGCAGTTTTTGGCTATAGCTTTTGCCTGCTCTCAGTAATCAATGATTAATGAGCACCCTATAAACTGAAGCTATGTCAACAGATAACACCCTAAGCCACTGGCTAACATCCTCAAATGATTATTCCATATTTCTTCAAGACCAGTTTTCTAAGTCAAGTCTTATATTTCTTGGGCTGTTACCTCAGGATTTTATCTAAAACATCCCTTAAATCTAGTTCTGTGCTTTTACAGTATGAGGATGTGTAGGCTGTTTAGAAATAGGTATTATATGTTTTCTAACATATGTTCATACATGTTTATTGGATGTAAATTACTTGAGTTACCCTAGCTTCACAGAAGTGTGATAAAGGAAAATAGCTTCTGCAATTTTCAGTGTGCTATGGCTTATCTATTGTCAAACTCAAAATATAATCTCAATAATATTGATATAGATACAAAGCTATTTCATAAGTCTTATGTCAATATGAAATATGCTGATCTGAAAAGCAATTTACTGGTTTTTAGTGTTCATTTATCAGGGCTGCTCTGAGCAATGCTTGGAGCAGAGTGCTCAGCACGCATTAGTGCTGGCTCAAGGCAGGCAGAAGGGATGCCTGGCAGAGAGCACTGGGGACAGCCCAACCATTGCTTCTGCCAACAGCCTCGCTTTACTCCGGCTTGATGGAGATGTGAAGCAGCACCATAGCTACATGACCTGGGTAAATTGAGGTTTTAGCACTTTGAGGTCAATAAGGCCCAGACTGGAAACCCCAAACCACCTACACACATCACAAAGCATTAGGCTCACATGTTCACAGAGAGCAGCAGCACTGACACAGCCCCTGCCCTTCCAAAGAACTCCTGGGACTTTATTCCTGATGGAGCATCCTGTAGCAGGGCCCATCTCCATACCTGAAAGTTATGGATCATGAAACTTTAGCAGCACTTAACCATAACACCCCAACTGAGGATAAATTAAAACAATATATTAAGGTGACTGCTTTTATATTCCTGCTCAAAAGCAGACGTAAATACAGCGGCAGTAACTCTAATAATAGCCAAGGTGGCAACTGCTCTCATTTCAAACAGCAAAGCAAAATTTCTTCTGGCTTCTCGCCTAGCCAATTACACCTTCATCTTATCTATCTGGTAAACCCTTTTGGAAAAGTACCATTTACCTGAGTCATGAAGGCACTAACAAGGTACTTAGTATTTCTATTGATTCTGACAAATTATTCACAGATATAAGAAAACCATCAGTGCAAAAAAGGTTTTATCCATGGAAAAAACCCCAGAGAAATGTGAAAAAACTGTCAAAACTAGAGTCCTTCACAAGCAGCATATACACAGCTGCACAGGTACAAGAAACTAAGTGAAGTTTCTAAAATATCTTTTGGGATCGATGCAGTGCAGATACAGGCAAATCAGTTAACAGTTTGAGTCTTGACCAGCCTGACGGCTTGTTCAGTCCAAGTTTTCACAATTTTAGTGCAATTAGAACTTCACACTGGGGCTGCCCTGTCTTCAGGTTACTTTTGCAGAGGAGAATTAGAGAATTGCAGCTTCAGAAAAGTAAAGGTGAAGGTGTTTGGTGTGAAATGCTCCAAGGCAAAAATGCAGGAAATATCCAGTACTGCAGTCATTGTGGGGAGAAGATCCTAAGCCCGAGCCTCCCTGCCTTCTTTTTTGTTTCCTCACAGCTTTAGGTGAAAAATGCTACAGATTGTCCAAATATAAGCCTCATAAATTCATGAGTTATATAAGAAAAGGTTAAATCTTACAAAGCTTATCTTCACTTGAATACAAAAGAAAAGAAAAAAGCTGGGATACTAAAACCATGCTTAGCAAGTCAATGGTCAGGATTAAGCCAGTCGCAATCAAAAATTAAGATGACATACTAGATTTTAATTTCACCACTGCAAATTAACACAGGGGTAACTCTAGTGGGGCTGGTGAAATTTTCACTGATAACTGTGTCAAATGTACAAAAACATTACCTGGTTTGCTCTTACAACATGTAAGATTCAGAAAATCAGGTTTTCCAGCAGACAAAGCAGAAGTGCTTTCTGCTTTCTATCTGTCACTGAGTAATGCAGAAACATAGGTTGTTTCTTACCAGTCCCTTTTGTTAACAGATTACTTAGCCCAAGGACTAATAGAAAACTCTGCTAACAGTCCCTTTGAGGAACAAATAAAAGTCATTCTGTGTGCACATAGTACTTTCAGTTGAATAAAACATTTCATGAGTCATGATCAATGTTTCATATCCTGATAAATTTAGATTAGCAGCCATACCCCTTTACAAAGGTGGGTGAAAAAAAGCTGTTTGTTCAATAGACCTTCCAAAGGCTGGAGGTCTCAAAAAGCTTCTAAAATAGCATTGCTTTTTTTTCCCGTCTACTCTAGTCTACTCTAGAAATCACCTGGGTTTAAAACATTTTACGTTCAGGAGTTATAGCACTTTAAAAAGAATGAATTAAAAGCAGGACTATTCCCCACGATGCTTTTTAATCTAGCTTCTCCATATACATTGTTATTGTATCCCAGAATTTGAACCCAACAGTGAAGGTTCAAAACATATGTTCTTCTGTCATGGATAAACTTTTATTTTTGATATCCAGAACTCAAATGAAATGTCTTTATTTCACAGGGAGGTGGGAAGGGGTGAGAGGCCCCAGCATTATCCCTACTGCATTCTTTTCTGCTTTCCAGCAAGTGTAAGATTTATGTGGTACTTCAGCCTTCTGCTGAATTCACTTCATAGTGAATGTGCATGTACAGCAACTTTACAGCTCAAATCCATGTAAAACTTGCAGATCTCGTTTTATTTGTTAGTCTGTTAACACAAAGCTCATCTTTGCAGTAGCATCTTGGCAGAGCAACACTTGATACATTGTTATAGTGAATGTGATTTTAATTATCTTAATACAAGGAGCATACTAAAGCATTTCATCCTGTTTCTCTTCTAGAGCTGAACCATGAGAACAATGATTTTCAAGCAAACCTGATTAGGAATACAAGGAAAAGGAATACCATCAGCACTTGGCCCAAAATCCCTACCAAGTCATTAAAATCAGTAGGTTCTGAATTAACACCTCCAGCAGCAGCCAAGGATTAAAACAAAACCTAAAGCCCAGTATCAAAAGGTTACATCTCTTTAATCATGGGATTTATAGATTCCCTGTCATTTCTCACAGATATCTGCAGTTTCTCTACTTTGTGCTCTTCACTGTTGTCCTATTAACTCTTCCACACCCACTGAACACAGCTGGAGCCATGATCCCAGTTGGAGGGAGCCATGCCAGACCAGTTAAGAGGTACATGAACAATATCATGCAGAAGACATCCCCAGCAAAATGCCACAGGATTCACCACTAATTAACAACTGCTTACACACACCTTGGAATGTAAATTTTAAATTGACAAAATTATTATCATAAAGTATGATTATTATATTCACTCATCTCAAGACAGCATTAAAAGGGATGGGAAAAGCTTGCCGAGGCCAGCCCTTTCTGACCCTGGAAAGAGCAGATGTGGGGCTGCTGAGCTGTTAGCCTATGCCACAGCCCTGGAAAACCTGTCCCGCTGCTAGTCAAAGGGAGAGGGAAGGGCCACTGGTGGTAGCAGGCAGAGTGTATCTCTCATTTCTGATTTTCACCCACAGGATGAGGAGGCAGCCTTACACACCTTTTGCTGGCTGTTAGCATGGTCAGCATAAAGTTAAATATTTTCTCTTTGCTCTTCAGCCAGCACTCTGTCACAGCTCTACTCCACAGCAGCTAAGAGAGGAAAATTTATTTTTGCCTACATTGTTGAGAAACCCTGAGTCAGCTCTGCTAGAATGATCCCTCATGATGAAAAATTTATGGCTTTTGCTTTGCCTCCCTCCCTGCCTTTTAATATCCTTCCCTTTAACCCACAGCGTTTTTTCCCAATTGGATTTGGCAACCTCCCCAATTCCTATTTTACATTCTCCATCTCCATTTTTAAAATAAATATATCTAGCCTCATGCCTCTATTTCAAGACCTCCATCGTTTGTTTTAAGACTGATGGATTTTAGGGGTCAGCCAAATCCCTACATGCCCTAGATCAATATTGTTAAGAGTCACTTCAATCACTTAGATGAGGCACCTGTTTCTGGCAAACTCGTGAAAGGAGTGAGTTACACAAGACAATGCCATCAGATGTAAAGTGCTGTCACCATCCCGAGATGTTGGACTGTGCCCAATCATGTAAAAATATCCAGCAAAGCCCAAAAATTGACTATGAAATAAGGAAGCAAATCAAGTGATACCCCTCTTTCCAGCTGCCTGCAAATCACCGCTCTCTCCACCTACCCCAGGGCTCCAGTCCATCAGGGTTGCTGACAATCTGCAGCAACTTTGCAGCTGGAAAAGAGAACGGAGCTTCCCATCAGTGCCATCTGTCCAAGGGCAAAACAGGAAGGGTCAGCCAACCCATCCACCTGCTGGTGCAGTAAATATGCATCAAGAAAGCCAGGTTAAAACTACCACTGGGTTTACTCCAGAAATCTGTGGGCTTAGTTTACAAGGAAATTTTCCATCTCAGAAGAAAGTCACGGCTTAAAGAAACATTAAAATAATTTGTTTGTCATAGCATTTTGTCGTATTTTAGAAAAAAACTTCATAAAAAACAGGTACAAACATTTTCCTCTGCTTTGCCTGGGGATTTCTCTGGATCTCATTTTGACTTCTGTACTTTTCCCTTGCACTGGTTTATAAAAAACTCTTTGTCTATGATCTCCAGGAGTGTTTTTGCCATATCAACAAACAAATGAGAAGAAATGACCTAGATGTTAACACACCTTTACATCTTATTATTATTCATTTTGATGGATATTTCTTGTTTATGAGCAGCGCAAAGGTAACTTTTGTTCATATTCCACCTCTTCCCCTTGCCTTTGGAACAGAGGAACGCTGCATCTGTGCTCAGAGGATGCCAGATTGCTGCCTGTGGCTGCCTGGATTCAGCTGGCAGCCAGCCCTTGGGGTGGCACAGCAGCTGGTAGGAGTTGGGACAACCCTTCAAGTTTCTGCTTTTTTCCTAAAACTGGACCAGCCATTGTTAGGATGTAGCCAAAATATCTCAATTATCCTAAGTTACATGTTCACAGAATCATAGTGTATCCTGAGTTGGAAGGCACACACAGGAACCTGTAACTCCTGGTCCAAGAATCCCAGTGTGAGCCTGAGAGTGAAAGCCCTTCTTGAAATCTGGGAGGCTTTGTGCTGTGACCACTGCCCTGGGGAGCCTGTCCCAGTGCCCAACCACCCTCTGGGTGAAGAACCTTGTCCTAATATCCAACCTAAACCTTCCCTGGCATGGCTTCTTGCTGTTTCCTAAGGTCCTGTCAAATCAACAGGGAAGAGATCAGTACCTACCCCTCCACCTCCCTTCCAGAGGAAGCTGTACACGGCAGTGAAGTCTCCTCTCAGCAGTTACTGAGTAACATGAGTTACTAAAAGCCAGTGGAATTCTGTTTCCAAATAGAATATGTAGTATTCCAAAACTGTAGTTTGTGAACTTTCAAATTTCTGTGTCTGCAAGGAACAGATTGCCTGTGTTAGCAGAAACACGCCAAGGATTGATTAATTCTTTTCTTTCTTCCTAAAAATCGGTCCAGAACCTTCAATGAAGAACTAGTTTCAGTTCAAAGATAGAAATCCCAAATCAGTCATAAACAAGTGGATCCCGCCAGGTAGCAGAGCTGCCTATGCACTTTCTGGGCACTGGGATCTGCTTTTGGGGGACTGTGTGGAGCTGGCTCCCAGCTGGAACCTCCAAGGGAAATGGAGCCAAGGCCACAGGCAAGGACCCACCCATAAAGACACTGTGAGCAGAGACAGCTTTACAGAACCTTCTTACTTTTAGCTGATTTGACCAGAGCTGGAGTAATTAAAGAGAAGTATCTTGAAATACCTTACACCTCAATTCACTAGTAAACCTATCCTCTAGGCAACAACAGCCAGGTGAGAGGAGCATGGAGACCTCCCAAGCAGGAGAAAAGAAACTTTCTGTATTCTGCCTGTGCAGGTAGATGCTCTGGGTCAGCATTCACCGACGTTCACAGGGAATAGGTAATGTCTATAAGCAGTGTTAGGGTTGAACATCAATATAATCTCATTCCAATTACTGATCTGTGGACAGCAGGAAAGTTTCAGAGAACAAATAATATCAAAAGGAGTATCAGCAAACTAAGATATTCAATATAATGTAAGAGATATTTTTTATCTCTACTGACCAATCCATGTATCTGCTGGGCTAGTATTTCAGAAAATGCTGTTGAACAACAGGAGAGCACCCTTGTTTCTATCAAGAGGAGCATATTTTTACTTCATGCACGTACTGGTGAACGTTAAAGCACTTCTAGGAAAACAAGTTGCAAGTTTTTTTATTATTTAGCTAATTTCATGCTTTTAAGAGAAAGGACACCTCTTTAAGTGGAAATGTCATCTGTAGGCTGTGTATTTTGTCAAAACTTTTTTTTAATTAACATTACAAAGGTTTCAGACAACTAAAAAAGGTGCCAGTAACACTGACTTTGTGATAAATGATAAAACTTTGGCTGTAGAGTAATGGAGATTAAAACTGAGTAGGTGCATTGCTGACAGCTTGGAGGGTCAAGTTGTCACCAATGCACCTACTTTTTTCCCCTTCTCATTTTCCTTCCCATCACACCCTCTACTGGCGTGTTTGTCTTCCCTCCGCCTCATCCCTCTCATGTTCACTCCCATGCCCAATATACACGGACACCTCTGGCTGATGCTGCTGCTCTCCTTTCCCTATAGGATTATCAGCATAATTTGAGGCCCTAAAGTGACAATGAGGACAGGGAAAATATGCAAAATAAAGTCAACATTATTCCTCATCTGCAGCCACTTGAAGACAGGTGTCGGGTGAGGAGGCAGCAAGAATTCTGGGCCAGACGAGCCCGGCTTGTTGGCATAGCTCCCTTTTTATCTGCTGCCTCATGATAAATGACTCTGTTGGCCTGAACTGAAGGGAGAAAGTTCCCTCCCTTCTTTTATCTTGTACCCATTTAGAGGTACATCATGTTTGCTTAGTTTTCTGCAGAGTGCAGGCTGTATATTTGCCCTAACAGGTGTGATTTCTTCGTGCCAAGGGACGGTGAGGAGCACGCTCTCACTGAAGGGCCCTTGCCCTCTCCCACAGAGAAAATATTCCCCTGCTCTGGACAAGAGCATGGAAGTCTGTTATTGCAGCATTATTAAAATGGGCTTCAAAACATCTTTTGTAAGATGGAAATTGAAAAGTAGTTTTTTCCATTATTTTCCTCTTCTCCATTAGTTGGAATTATGCAATCATTTTTCATTTTTACTTTTTTCATGCATATGGACAATTATCAAGATACATACATTGAAAATTTTGATTCAAAATGACAAAGCAATAGGGTGTGCATAATAGTAGCCAAAAAGGATTTGAGATTACTGCATGGCAAACAGAGCAGCTCTTCTTTTTGAGATGCAAATTTCCACATTCAGTGTGAAAATTGTCTGTGGCCAACTAGAAAAATATCAGAGCTATGTTGTGCCATTTCAATACACAGTTGAACAAACTTATCCATCAGAGTTTTTACTACTGCATAAATAATATAGTCGTACTTGACAGTTCCAAATAGATGTGTTGATTTTGACTTAAAGAACAAATAATCCTGTTTTTCTGTGAAGAATAGGAATATGACTGGATGCTGAGAAGTTACTGTGAAAGGCATAAAGACAAGACTGGATGCTGAGTGTTACAAAATTCAGACAGAATGGGATGTTTTTTGACATCTGAACCACGATAAAATCCATTGACTGGTTGCAAGAATACATCCACAAAAACCTGGCTTATAGGATAAGGGCCTTCTGCAGCAGCAAAATGCAATTTTCTTAGATAACTTGCAAACACTACAAACATGAGCATTCTGTCCCTGATTTTTATGTAGTAGATTTTTTTTTTCTTTTGGTCGTAAGTTGCTGCCTACAAGCAAATAAAAAGGAAATGTTGAACATGGAATGCTTTATAACAGAAATAAATGTCACATTTGAAGGTGCAAATAGGAGCAAAGACCCTGTTCTACAAACATAAAATGAGCTGTAAATTTTATGGGCTGCATCTGACAGAAAACAAAACAAAGCAGCCTTTTGTTTGACTTCATAGATATACAACACATAAATAGCGGAAGACAGGATCATATTTTCCAGAAAGCAGAAAAAAACCCCAAACCACTTAAAGCCTCTGGATTACAATTCAGAGGTGAACTTCTGCAAATCTTTTGCATGCTCTAATGCTGGTGGGGCTGTAGCTGAAGTTTTTTGAGGGTAAGTACTCCATGTACCAAAGGAGAAGAAAGATGGAATGCTTGAGGTATGCTTGGACTAAAAAAAGTGTGTGAAACATGAACTTACCATTCAAAATATTAAAAAATACAAAGAGAAGTAGGCAAATATAATTTTCGTGCTTCTCTTCGAAACAGGATAGAAAAATCAGGTACTGTTACTAACATTTTAAAGGTGTTGAGAAATTTTTTTACCTTTTGAAAGGGAAAGACATTCAAAGTTTTTTATGTCGCTAATTCTTCAAGTTACCACAAAGGCCGAAACCGATCCAGATCTGAAGGAAATGTGAAGGCTTGGTATTACAGAAGAAATAGGATTTCCTATCCAATTTCCTGATCCATCTTTCTCATGGAGATTTGTGCTGTACTGTGCTGTTCAACATGCCAACAGGATATTTTAATCCGTATGTCTGTCAGAGATATCAACACATCTCTAGTAATAATAACATTTTCTTTATCACCTTTCAGTTTGCTTACGCTTTTAGAGGACAGTGCCCAGAGACTGATCAGAGCAGAGATGGTATGCAAATTGGATGAGGAAGACTGGGGGAACCTTGGAGCATCCATCATTCATATCAAACTATAGTCTTCGGGCACTTTATGGAATTATTTCAGGCATTCTTATTTAATCAGCAAATTTTGGTAACATTGCAACAGATGGAAAGAATTTCAGATTTTGAAATAAGAGATGAGTCTTCTTAAGGCTGAAGAGGTCTTTGGCCAATTGCAAAGTAGTGTAAGTCCACTGAAATGAAAGTATGGAGTGGAGTATGGGATCTGATCCTTATTAAGCACAAAATGTTGAAATTATGTATTTTTATAGCTTTGTATTCCTTTCATTTTTCCCCTGGAATTTCCTTCTCTATCTCTTTAAAACCTAGTTTTTCTCCCATCATTTTCTTCACCTCTCAACACCACTGAGATAATACTACTCCCGACTATTTTCACTACTTCCATTACTGTTGCCTAAAGTTCAGCCATGATTTCTTGCATGGGATTTACTCACAGTCTGAAAATGAGCTTCCTCAAAAGGCACAGCACAGCTCAGTTTCCCAGACCAGTCACACTCTGGGCTCCCAAAAAGGCCTTTCCTTCACTTTGCCATGGCCAAATGTATTATTACTGCTAAAGTAAGGGCACCCTTCCTGTTCCCATCTTCCCTCTTTCCTCAGACATCAAAATGATCCAGGCGTGCTCTGAGAGCTCACTGCTATGGTTTATATTTCTGAAAATATTTATTTTGCTTTTTCCCCCCCTCAGTCATAACATGACTTGTTGAAATTTAACTCAAGTTTGTAAACAAGCAAACAAACAGCCTTCCCTAAAAAAAAACCTGAAAAAGGTCAACCAAAAAAAGCAACAAGATAATTTGTTGGAACTTACTGGTGGAAAATAGTGGCTGTGCAACATTTGAAGATGTCACTAAGAATCATTTTACTAATAAGAAGATAAAATTAGCTGTAAACAAAGTACAAAAGAAATGGTGCTTAACTAATATGTGTTTTGTTTCAGAGTTTCACAGGGATCCCCTCAACACAGTTTTGTACTATAACTTGCAGTTTAGTAAGTTTCCAGGCCATCCCTAGGCAGAAATAATTTGCCTGATAAAAAATATCTTGTATGGTCTGAAAGAGATCTAACTATTTTCTAGCTTTAAGAGTCCAGATAATCAGCTAATTATTCAGATGTCAAACAGTCAAAAATAAATAGTCTGAAACTCCCCTCTCCCCCCCAAAAAATCTGAGCAGTAATTATCCAAAGTGTCTGGTGACTATTTATAATAACAGATACGTGGTAAGAAACAGCTGGATTCACTCTTTAAATTAATTTGCTCTTACCTAAACAAAGGAGAATCGAAAATTGTGGGACTAATACAAACCTTTACAGCTCTGCCAGTGAAAAACATTAGCCTAGATGATTACCACTTAATTTACTCTATACAAGAGCAATTCGATTTAGAATGCAAATAATGTCAATTGTATCGAGTCTTTCCCAATTTGTGTTACATTTTTTTTCACACTAAAAAATGCAGGTTTTTCGCCTTCTTTTAAAGTGTTTTCTTTTTTCCTAAAATATACTTCAAAATCACTTTGCTGAAGTAAAACTGGCTGCGTTAAACACTAGATGGCAGAACAAGGCTGGAGCTGAGAGCCTGAAAAGCTCGTCTGCATTTCCAGAGGTACCAGCTGAAACATTTCACCTGGTTCTTCCTAGAAAACTTGTCTGTGGTTACATAAAAATCATCTCCATATATAATAATCTTTGTATACACACGTTATTGTCATTCCCTGAAAAAGAAAAGCCAGAGGTGTCACTTGGCAGCCTCCTGGCACTTCCCTCCTGAATCCACTTGCCCATGGCCAGGAGGATTCACTGTCCCAGGACTTCTGCAGGATCACAGGGTGAGGTCCTGAAGCCAAATCATCTTAAAATCTTTAGCTGCTTGCCTAATGTAAGAATGACCAAGAACCCAGTGTAGAATTTAGGCTGCAGTACAGATGAGAGAAAGGGATTTACCTTTCAGGTTTGTCAAGGGATCTAACAGTAGGGCACACAGAAACAATATAAGGACAAAAACCATTCAGACAAAGAAATGAACAGATGGATTAAAAGACCTGTTCTACTCTCTCTTCTAAAATTTGAAATTGTTCTTTATAAACAATATAAACTGAATTAAGAGTTTAACAGAAATTAAATTTGAGTGGCCTTCCAGTACCCAAAGGGGTCTGACAAGAAAGATGGACAGAAATTTTTTACAAGACCACGTAGTGACAGGACAGGGGGGATTGGTTCAAACTGAGAGTAAGTTTAGATGGGATATTAGGAGGAAACTCTTTACTGTGAGGGTGGCAAAGCCCTGGCACAGGTTTCCCAGAGAAACTATGGCTGCCCCATCCCTGGAAGAGTTCAAGGCCAGGTTAGATGGGGCTGTGAACAACCTGGGATAGTGGAAAGTGTCCCTGCCCACAGCAGGGGGGATCGAAACAAGATGATCTTTAAGGTCCCTTCCAAACCAAACCTTTCTATGGTTCTATGAAATGAAGAGCCTAACACATAAATTAGTTTACCTGACCAGCTTCATGCTTAAAAGAATATGACAAACAAACGCCCCTAAACAAATTAATAAAAGCAAGGCGTGGTTCTGTTGTATTGCCATTGAAAACCATTAAGATACCATTTTGTTCACAGTCAGGCTCACAGGCTCCTGTATTCTGCTGTGTCAATGACAAATCCCACTGCATCACTTTGGTGGAGCACCTCACATTCTGGGCAAGTGGGTGAAGTGGAAAAAAGACCTGTTTTGGCTCTCTGAGAAGTTACATCCAGCCAAACTTGAGCAGTGTCATGTGTGATTTTCTGCTCACAGCACTGGTAGCAGGTGGCAGATGGGACAGGACATTTCACTGAGGCCGCACCACGGCTCTGCCTTTGATTCTTGCACAGGAAGAGTCAGCTGTGGCAGCCAAAGGCTTTGCAGATGAGCAGCAATGCACTCTTACAGCCCAGCATATGCTGGGCAGCTGCACAAAAGCATTATGAACACACATTATCCCCTATCGCCAGCCTGCCCCATGCCACATTATTCGTCTCCCCACTTATAGAGTTATGCTTTGGAAGCTTCACTCTTCCAGATTTTGGAAGAGCTCTGCTCTGCAGCCCCTCACGAGGTCTCTGAATGTGCACAGATATGTCACAAACTAAGGGAACAAATGGCCATGGAGGGCTGCTGGGCTGCTGCTCCAGGGCAGGCAGAGCAGCTGCTCAGAGCCTGCCTGTCTCCCTGGAGCTGCCTCTGGCACTGCCAGGGAGGGAATGTGCATCGGGAACGGCTTGGGCAGCAGCCTAGCTACCATTTGCAATCAAATATGTAATTCACTCTGCATTACTTCAGGCTTGTAATATCACAGATATAATATTTCAGGCTTCAGGCTGAGTGATAGGCTGAGGGTTGCTGCTTTGGGAGGATGAAATTGTATCATCCCCTAAGAATCACCGTACAAGCATGTAAACTACAGATAAAAGGTAAGGGGAGGGAGAAGGAGGAAACAGGGAGGGTAAGAGAGGAGAAAAACTCACTCTGTGTATACCACTCACTGGCTCTTTTGTTCCAGTTTTGCCTCATTCTTAAAATGACACATTTAACTGGAATTAAGCAGGAATTTCAACCCACATGGATTGAAGTAAGAATATGTCTGGCCTGCCAACTCCCCTGTCCTGTGGGCAGCTATGCCCATGGCACTGCAGCAGCAATAACCCACCATTCCCAGGGGCCTGTTCCTGCCATCCCTCTTTCTTCAGATTAAACATCCAGAAATGGGAGCGAGCTCCAAAACAGCAGAGAAAAAAAGGGAAAGTCAGATGACTGTACCCATATAATTCATGGGTTTTTTGCCTTGTCCTCACAGATGCCTTGCATTGCACAAGGGTGTTTCAGCAAAAAGGGATGCCATGGAAAGTTAATGGGAATTTCCTTTCATTGCTGTTCACACCTGAGCTATGCAAGCCTTTATGTCTGGGGTTTGGTATTGCTCAGGGTAATGAGGCAGTGCAAGTTTCCCCTTCACATACTTTAAAAGCAGAACAAGAGATGTTTTCCCATCTCTAATCACACATCTCAGAATGTCAAATTACAAATATGTAATACAGATTAATTTCTTACATTTTCTCCTCTGGGATTAATTAGCTGTTTATTAACTGAAGTCAGTCAACACAGCACAGAATTACTACAAGGGGAGGAGACCCAAAATCTTAATAATCGAGTAGGTTTTGGATGGCTCAATTTTTGTATCATTTTTCTGCTTTCATATGTCTCAGGTACAAATATTCTTATGTATATACTCAGAAATCCATCTGCTCTCTTTCAACCCTTTCTTTACGATCCAAGATCACTGCACAAACCCTGTGGTGAAGGTAATTTCACAGCATCTCAGATTGCTCCCAGCTGTTTCAGACCTTGGGCTCTTTTTCACCCCCTGAGAACCAATCTACTCATTTGTCACCTCAGACTCTAGCCTCTTTGAAGCAGTTGCCAGGTTTTTTACTGTATTATGATTACTTAGTTTTCATTAAAAGAAAAAAAAAGAATACATATATTTATATATTTTACATATATATACAAACACACGCACATATATATTTGTATGAAAAATAACAAGGCTAGTAGTAGGTTTTCTGTTTGAGTGTGAGCATTACACAGATGAACCAAAATACGATCCTGACCATGCATCGTCAATATATATATATATATACACACATATATATATAGAGATATACATACATATATATACATATATGTATGTATATCTCTATATATATCTGATAAGTTCAAGAGCCTTCACACCTTACTGAGCACAACATCCTCTTTCAGTGTCAGAAATATCAGCTTTCTAACCTATTGACTGGATTAAAAATAGTAATATCTATGAAAGGCTTATTCAAGGATAGGAAAACCATTCTCTAGATATAGCACAACAGCCATGGAGCAGCAGAAGTAGGTGGAAGCAAGTGACAGGTTCATGTCCTCTGGAGGACTTCCTTCTTCTCAAATCCAAAGAAGCCATTGTATCAACTGACACAAAGCAGAGATGATGCTGAAAGTTTACACATCAGAAACATTCAGACAAATTAATGGACAACGTTCACTCCCACTAAAGACTATTAGAGACACTGCCTTGGGCTGGGAAATCCCTTGGAGTGTTTTTGGAAGGTGGGCTTTCCTTGTGCACATATTGCACATGTATTTGCTGTTGGCAATTTTGGATTTCAGGCATCAAAAGAAATGGGGCCTGTGACAGCCTTTTGTACATTCTTGTTAAGCTTCAGTGTATTTTGATGAGTGACATGTTAAGCAACATTAATTATTTCAATGATTACTATAGAATTTAGTTAAAGAAACAATTTTTCATTTGTGGATTTAAAGAAAATACCTAATTAGTAAAGCTTGTGCATTATGCTGACCCTGGTTACTCAGACAGTAAAACAAAATCCCTAGCTTGTCTTGGCTTTCCTGCATTTTTGTGCATTTTCATTCAGATTAGGGCACTAAGTTCCTGAGTAAATGGAATTACTGCTGAACGCAGCACTGTAATTATGGGTAAAAACCTGCCATCCTCACTAATAGTGAGCATAAACAGAAACAGCTTTTAGTTTCATTAAACTGAGTAAGACCTCTTGGACAGTAAAATATTATTTAAGCTGATTAAGCACAGCAGAATCAGTTAGTGTATTAGCTAGTTCTGATTATTTTTATGTTGCCTTTCTGAAGATGGAAAGAATAACTTCAGCTGCAATTTTCCATTGAAAGCTGATAGCTGTTTCTGACTTAAAAGAAAGAAATGATTCTGATAGTATTTACAGGAGCTTTGCTGGTTTATTTTGAAAAGAAACACCTTGTCACTGGTAGTTACAGAAATTCCCTACAGCCTTCAGTTTTGTAAAAAAAATTCAGGCCCACTTAAGCTTCTAGAACAGTGCCTATAAATAAGCACAATAAAAATCAAACCCCCCTGGAAAACCTTGTATATTAGAGTCTGACAGGGGGATCCAAATGGTCGTTTTCTCCTGTGCTGCTCTTGAGAAACAATGGCTTAAACTCACGAGCAGGGCTGGGGTTGGGGCAGGCACAAAGCACCAAAACAGAACGGGGAAAAAGCCAAAGCTCTGCAGGCTGGGATGTGTTGCTCAGGTGGGAAGATGTCAAGGGCAGGTCATGCGGAATTCTGTCACACCTGGAGCACTGGAACAGGGGAAAAGGCAAAGCTCTGCATGCTGGGATGTGCTGCTCCAGTGGGAATGTGGCAAGAGCAGCTCACAGGGAATGCTGGAACACCTGGAGCACCAGAATGTGGTTCCTTCTGCAACCCCTTCGAGGGACAAATTCCCACAAATGCCCAGCATGCAGCTGGTTTGAACCCTAGCAACCAAATGGCCAAAATTAGAAGCACTCTGGGTTGAATTAATTTTCAGTAATGAAATTCTACATGTGAGGTAACACCACTTCTAGGTGTATCTAAACACAAAGGGATATGTTTAATTTTAATATGCAGGGGAATCATATAGATAACTATTAACAGCAGCACATAATATAGGAAAATCTTCATGTACTAAGAATAGATTCTATTTTTGTTTATTTGACATATTATATCGCTTGTCTCACTACAAAGAATCAATAAATAAGCATGTCTGACAAAAAATATGATTGTGAATGACATATAAATTCAGCCCCTATTACAAATATAAGAAGGTAACATAGCTATTCTGAGATACTACCAATTTTAATTTTTACCATCTAAATGGAGATATTACAATGGTAGGTAGGTTCGTGAGCCATGGAGTCTTAGGAGAAGACCAGCTGAATGTGAAAAGCAATTTTAGAGAATTAGAACTACTTGAAAACCAAACAATCCAAACATGAAAATCTAGACTCTGCTAATATTTTTCTCACTTTGATTCTGAGCAGAGCTGGGATTCTAGGTGAGAAAAATAATGTGAAGAGAGAAACAAAGTATGTACCTTGCAAAGACATGAGGAAGAATTTTTACTGTTGAACTCTTGAATCCTGTTCCCAGATCTGGACACTGGGACCTCCAGCTCCGTGTGTTTTCCAAACAGACTGCACAATTCTGTTCTGCTCTGATGTGCAGACACCACTCACACACTCACTAAAACCTTATTGCTTCCATAATTTCCCTAAAAATTAGTGGGACTATTCATGCACCCATTGAACATAAATAATGGCATTGGGTCCATCCTTAAGCAGTCAAAAGCAGGGAGAGATGGAAAAATGACACTGCCCTTTTTCCAGTGCTGAACTGTGGTGCTGGGTGGCACATTCTCAACTGTCTGCAAGAAACTGATGGCAGGAGCAGGAGCAGGCTGTGGATCTCCTGAGCCTCAGCCTACATCTGTATCACCCCACAAACACCACTAATGTGCCAGAGCTACTCACAGCTCTGTTCTCTTGGGGAGCTCAGTGCACAGCCTCACTGCTTTCCCAGTCAATGCTTCAAAAAGCAATCATCTCTCTCATTGACAGGTATTTCTCTCTGCCAAACTGTCCTTAATGGCTCTCCACATATTCTGGTTCTCTCCACCTCCCTAGAAAACACATTTTTAGAAGTGTGTGGTGGTATCCAACAGAGATAAGGCACGGCAGAGGTGAGGGAAAAGAATACTTTGCTTGCCCATCTCCAGGGAAGATTACAGCCACTGGCCTAGGTGATTTATTGCCTTGGATTGTAAACAGCATGCTGTAGCCTGCAGTAAAGACCCCTTGTAAAACAGCAAGGCATCCTGCTTTTATATTCTCTTACACATACTGCTGTCAGCTAGGACAAATTCACTGAAGTCAATCTTCACTGATATAAAACCATACAATAGAAAAGAGTAAAGCTCTAAATACTCTGATATTGTACCAAAGAATTAAACCAAAACAAAACCCTGCACAAGCATAATGCTAAAAAAGTTTCATCAAATGAGAACAAGATGTTCTTTCATTCTCCACTAGGAAGCAGTATAACCATGTTTCCAACAATCTGGAAATAATAATTATTCAAGTCAGACTTCTGGAATATTTAAAGAGAGGACCACAAGACAAAAAAACAAACAAACAAACAAACAAACAAACAACAAAAAAGCCATTTCAGTCTGATGACTACATCAGCTACTTGTGACACTGAATGCCCCTGCAGGAAAGTAAAACTGAAGAGAATTCTGAACATGATGGAAAAGCTTGATGGAAGATATTTTTCTCATGATTAAAGGAGATAAACTTTTGCAATCTTTGTTGCATCCTTCCTGCTCATAATTAACAACAACAACAACAACAACAA
>VYZT01048976.1:8266-25655 GCA_013400735.1 Pomatostomus ruficeps
TCTTTTGTTTTAAAGCAAGCTATAGATTGAAGCCTCAGATACAGAGTTCTTTTGGTAACCTGTGGTTCATGGGTGAATTAAACTCTTGTTTCAGCCTTTTTTTGCTTGAGCTATGACAGTAGTGCACAACAGTAGTAGGTTGCTATAGGTTGCTGTTCCCTGTAGACCAGCATTAGAATTTTTGCTGGTAAGTGTTGAAAGCTTAATGACAGCAGGGTTGTAACTTGAAATGTGCTGAAGTGCATATGGGCTACTCTGCCTGTAGGCCTGTAGTATTTCTGCCACTGCTCTCAGTGGGTTTTTTTCTTTTTTTTGGGGGAAGTAAAGTGGGGCACTGAGCTGCACAANTTTGACACAATTCTTGGTTTTCTCACTCTAGTAACAGGCTTCTTGGCTACCAAGTTGTAGCTTCCCTGTCAAGATTGTGATTCTCCTCTTGCACTGACTTCATGTCAATTTTTTTTTTCTCCTCTTTCACTTACTTGCCTGCCAAATGCTATTTTCTCTGCGGCCTGTTCATTTGAGCTCTTTAGTGCTCTGCATTCAAATTGGCTAGGAGCTTGCTTGGCTCAGGGGGAAGACTTCTCAGATTGCAGACACACCATGAAGCAGTCCAAATCTGAAACTGTTCAGACTGTAGAGCTTAAGGAGCACAGGTGGATTTTGGGGGATAATATGTGGATAAATATTTTTAACCCCTTGAGTACATACAAACAGGTTTTTATGATGTTGCTTTATAAATGAACCAAACTTTTTGTTTGAGGAGCTGAAAAAACAAAACCATCAGTCCTTACAAAGAAGTTATTTGCTCACTTATTCTCAGCCTCTTGCCGCTGTAAATTATATTATAACTAGTCTAGAAGGAGCAACATGATGCTAATGAGAAAAAAAAAATGCTGCTCTTGTTTTGTCCCCTGAAAAAGCTGTGATGAGGTTAAACTCAACCCTACCTATTTGGCAGAAGTTATAAAATTGAGAAGATTATGGTGAGAGGTGGTAGACAACTTTGCTAGGTTGTCCTTTAGGCTTCTTCTTAATTATCTGTTCAATGAGATAAAGGGTGAGATCAGTTGTCTCTTCCTGCCATGTGTAAATGGAAAAGATTTGGGATATCCAACTTTTGCCACCTGGCTATTTGGATCTGGGGGTAAAAAAAAGTAAGCTCTATGTTCAAGAACACTCCCCCAACCACCCAGATTTTTGCTAATAACTGTGTGTGATCCTGTCTTGAAGCAGCTTATTTGAACTGTTAGGGCATAAGCTACTTTTGTTGTTGCAAGTCAAGTTCATTAACTTGGGGAGGGTCAGAGGGAAGAAAGGAGTCTTAAGCTACTGTGTACATAACTAGGATGGGTTCTTATTTGACCTAAAGTCTGTCTTGATGCAGCAGCACAAGCCAGCGAGGAGACTGTCACATTTCGCCGTGAACGCAGCACATTTAGGCGTCAGGCAGTACGACGCCGGCACAATGCAGGGAGTAACCCTACCCCTCCTACATTGCTCATCGGATCACCCCTCAGGTAGGGTATCTAAATGTTCCACCATATTTAGCATGCATGCAGCAGACCACTTCCCCACACCCACCAGTGTTGCCAGAAAAGCACTTTTTACTTCCTTCCCCACCATAACCTCCTTGAGCTGTCACTGCATGTCACTGTGGGCTTGTTGAATTGTGCATGTATATGTGGCACTATTTTAAAAATGGCCAGGATAGTCAGTCTCTAATATGTTATAGCTGTTTTCAGATTGATATAAAAATTAACTAATGCTAACAAACTTAGCCTCAGTGGGTTTTATCAAAAACTTTAGAAACATTTACTTTCAATCAATGAGACAAACCCAAGAAAATAGTATTAGTACTCCCCATTTTGGTTTTCTTTTCTTGAAGAAAATAAGCACTAGGGACTAGTACCGTGATCACTTTTCACATCTGGAGATTGTGGGAGAGAAGCAAAATGACAGAACATTGTAAAGGGCTAAGTACATACACAGGCTCCAAATCTAAAATACAGGTAAACCTTTATGAAGATCCTGCAGCTTTTTACAGCAAAAGAAAAATAATGAAGTGAATAGAATGCCCAGTCTTGCTTAGTATTAAATCCAGTTGTGTGGCACTTTGCATGCCTTGGCAATGTTTAAAAAGTACTGTATACATGTATCTCAGGAGTCCCCCAACCTTTACTGGCCCCTTTGTTTATAATGCTGAGCCTAGTGATTTGTTACATACAGCAGCTCTGTTTCGTCAATCAGCCTGAACAGTAGAAACAGCAACCACAATAAGCTTTTTAACTTGTGTTTTAAGTCTTTACATTTCTTGGTTGCTTATGGTATTGGAGAATCTGGTGAGGAGAACATGGCCTGTAAAAGAAAGAATGCTCCCCTAGAAGTACCAAAGTAATTTTTCCTTCAGTTACATGATAAATATGTAGGAGTAATTGCATATATTCTTAATGATCTTCCTTCTTATGCTAAACTGCTTTTGTGTTTTGAAAATTTTTATGTAATTTTTTGATCTAGGAAAAGCTGTAGAAACTGAGCAAATAAAGAGAAAATACTTCACAATAGATGATGGCACAGAAATTGTGCCATCTTTGTCACACCACTAAAATATTTGAGGACTACATTTGCAAATTTTCCTTAGATGGGAGATTGCAGGAATGGTACCTGGAAATCTTACAGGTGAAGGCTTCTGTTATATCAAGGACTGAAACTACGTGTGTTTTTAGTGGCTAGAGCAGTATGAAGCAGTAATCATGTAATTTCAGATCTTTCCTTGTTAAGCTTTTGGTCTTGCTGAATGTAGAGTGTTCAACTTCAAGCTAGTGATTTACTTCATAGTGAAGGATGATAAACCTTTGTATTTTTTCAGATCTCTTTGCTTTACCTGGTTGCCTTCACTTGCCTCTGATTTTTTTCCTTTTTTTTTTTTTTATAAAGGAGGGCAGTATAGTTTTGTGTATTGCTGCAAAAGAGGCTGTGCAGACTGATGAAAGCTCTTTAACTGTGTATTAGCCAGAAAACAATGTTTTCTTTCTTGTAGGTATAAAGTAGGGAAAATAAAGGACTCGGTTTTAAACTGTGGTTGACAGCTGCTTCAGCTGCTTCATTTGCACATGCTAGTGTAGTCATTAGGGTTCCCATGGCTTAAGCTTGACTTCAGTGTGAGACTGTGAAGCAACTTTGTGAACTTTGTGAATCATGAATTTCACTTTGTGAAGTCGGAGTAACTCTCTAATCAGACAAGATGTTCAAGGGTAAAAGAGCAGATTAAATACTCTTGCCTTGTATTTCCTCTAAGCACCTTTGTTATCTAAATTTGTTCCATTCTAAATTAAAAAAAACCCACCCAGAACTGCTCACTGTACTTTCTCTGACATAATGACATACATTATCAAAAGTACTTTATAATATAAATGTATTCAGAATTGAATACTTAGTGAGGCTAATTTACTCAAAGCACTGTTTGTGATACTAAATGACTGTTCCTTGGAGTGGAGTTAAATTGTTTTAGTCCAACCAAACACCAAAGTGCTTTCAAATTTGTTTGACACAAATTCCATTTAAGCTATCGACTCTGGAATGTGTCTGAAAAAATATATTTATTGCTGTTCTAATTTCTAGGTGAACAGTCTAAAAAGACCCATTCTTCTATACAGGTAGCATAATTTCAGTGTAAATTCTGTGTTACTGGAAGGAGGCAACCATTAAGAAAAATTTAAAATAAAAAAAATCATGCCTAAGAAACAAATGTGAAGAAATATAGGCACATTTTTAGCCAGGTCCCACTAAGAAGTTTTCAAAATATCACTGCAATTGTACTGACATCACTCCTATATGCTGTTGGTGAGCTGCCTCAGTCTAGTTTCTGATCTTGCTATTCCATGACTTCAGATATTAAACTTCTAAGAGTATTAGATTTACTAATCTTTAGTTGCCCTGATGTTATGTGTTTCTTAGTCTTGCCAGCAAAACTTTAATCTTCTAACTATGTCATAAAATTGGATGTTGGGGGATTGTTCCCTAGGAACCTGTTGAGTTAAACCTGATTTCTTTTTAAATTTCCTGTTCATGATTGCAATTACTTTTCACTTCCTCTGTGAAATATTTAGTAAAAGAGACAATGGCATTATATACATGTGTCTTCGGCAATGGTAGACAAGTAAAACCAGGTCTAGTGAATTCTGCTGGTTTGATACTAAATTAGACTCAAGATTATTTTGCCTAGTAACCTAAAAAAAACCAAAACAAACCCAAAATCCACCATGAAACGTCATCCGCCCCTGCTTTTGTCCTGTCTAAATGTCAGCAGTGTTTTGGGCACTTACTGAAAATTAATATGCCTTGGCATCCCATGTAGTCAATGGTGTATGCATGTGTGTAAGTGACTGTGTGAAGCAGAATTTTATTCTTATATTCATGAGACGGAGAATCAAGACATTTTTTGTGTATCTGTGCAAGTGGTTGACATTGATACTTGGGTGGGGTTAATTGTGACAGATGTGGATAATTTATTCAAAAGGCAGCTGTGTATATACCCCTTGATATGTACCTGCTGTTTATGGGAAAGCAGTATTGTTTAGCTTTGTTTTAGTGTTGCTGGTAATACTTAAGGGAGACTGTGAAGGTTGGTACATCTGTGAACTTCCCCAGGGCTTTTCAGGCTACATAGCTCATTGAAAGCCTTATGTTCAGCAGCAAAACACTGAATTTAAATTTCAGATTAAAATATGTTAGAATACAATAAATAGTGAGTTGTAGGTCTTTTCCTCCTGAGCTGTGTGCATGTCTGCATTATTTTGCATGAGCTTTTCTTAACACCTATTCTTATATCCATATTTTGTTTTCCAGTGATGCTCTAACAAAAGAACTGAAAAGTAGATGATGTAGAAAATACTGTTAAAAGCAAGTACATCAGATATAACCCTTCAACTCTTAGTAAGATCTTGTTTTTTTTAGTTGCCTCATTTGCCAACTCTAGCATCACACTGTAAACAGTGAAGTGTTAAAAGTAACAGGTGATACATATTGTTTTTCAAAATAGTGTTTAAGCTATTTTCCAGTCTTGAAAATATAAAGTCTTTTATCTAAGATAATGCCCCAGCTAATGACTGTATAATGTAACTTCTTTAAATCCACAAAATGAAGGATAATAAAACCACTACTCTTGCAAAGATGGTGTATCAACTGTAAACATCTTGTACTCTGACACTTTGTCATATCTAATATTAAAAGTTTAGTATTAAACAAGCTATTAAGAAAATCTAACTTTGGTAAATAGCTTTATAAAGTAGTTTTGCAATGGAAGTCTGTGAAAAAGGAATTATCATTTTCAAACATTGTTTGCTCCTGGCTATAAATGTACAAATTTCTCTGAAGGCCAGGTTGACTTTTAAAACCTATGTTTGGTAAGTAATAACGCTTTTGCTGTAACTTCAAAATAACTTCAGAATCAACTTAAAACTTTCGCTAATTAATAACTTACTATAGAGAGTCTTAATATGTTCAATATAATTCTGAACCCAAACATATCCCTTCAGTTCTCTACGAAGTCTGTGGTATCATATGGCCATTAACAAACCTTAAAGATGTTTTCTAGTTAGAGTGTGGATTAATAATAAGAAAGGTGATGTCTCTGTGACTAATAAAAAAACCCTGAACACCCAGGGTCATAAACAGCTAATCAGATCATACCTGAATAAGGAAAAAGGACCCCAACTATTGTGAGAAGACTGGAATAGTCAGTAGTAAATATAGGTGATACCTCAGGTTAGTCTAGTTAAACTAACCACCAGTAATTTGCTTTTGCACCCACAAATTAATACTTAGGAGAATATACCTGTTGGGTGACTTGGGGAGATCTTAGAAAGCAATACTATTATTCAGAAGTTGACAGGAACAGTATCTCTAGATTACTGATGTAAGTAGTACCTAAATACTTTGTTACGCAGAACATAGGGGTTACTTTAACCCTAATTATTGGCTGCTTAATGCTACTATACTCTTTTAAAGAAAATTTTCCTCTTTAAACTGAAAAATCTTGTTTTGCTTCACTTCTGGCTCTTTTTCACTTCTTCCTGGTAATGTGTCCCCAATGCATGTTTTCTCGTAGCCTTCAAGATGGTCAGCAAGGCCAGCAGTGCTCCTCCCAGGTCAGAGTGCAGTCCCGCCCCCCTTCCCAGGCAGCTGTGCCCGGCGCTAGCGCCTCCTTGCTGGTGAGAAATGGGAGTGTCCACTTAGAAGCATCACATGCCACTGCATCTGCTGTAGGCGGTAGCAGTTTGCACGATGAACTTGGTATGCAGGCCTTATGTAACCTTGGTGACATGGAAGTTGTAATACGGCACATTTATTGGTAATAATGCAGTGAAAACCAGCTAACCTGACCTTTGTTTCTGAATCTTGTAGCTGTGTTTCTAGGAAGGCCATATTGCTCATCAGTTTGTTGGCTTTCTCAATCACCTTTTCCAGGCACTTTCTCTACCAAATGCATGATGGGAAATAAGGAGGCATAGATGCAAGTAATAATGGTGTGACAGCTTTCTTGATTCGAACAATGTAACAGAAGTAATAAATTCTTCCTGTGGTCTTGTAGGCAGTTGAGCAGAGATGGAGACTTTGGGGATCTTCTGGTTCCTGAAAAAAAAAAAAACCAACCTTGTTATGGCTCCTGGGAATTCTTGATCTTACCTTTTTTAGATGAGTTGCTTAGTTGCTGTTTAAAGAAAGAAATACCTATGTAAATGAATGTTTTGCTTTTAATGTACACCTTAATTTAGGAGCTTGGACTCTTTTTTATATCAAATGTCATCATTTTATGGAGCTTTATAGTGCTCCCTTAGTTCTTCATGGTCCATTTTATGTGGTATTGTTAATTATTAACTTCTTAATTGACTTCTATGCAGCTAATAAAATTGCTAGGGAGAAGTTAAGATGGTCTTAATAAATGACTGATCTGCTGCACAGTAGTGCAGGGGCAGGTTTGGAAAAATTCCTGGCAGGGATCTTTACAACTATCTATACATGGCCTGAATTACTTATGACGTCATCATTTAATATGTAACTCTTCCTTGAATTATTAAAATGGGCATCTTGAGCACTGACAATTATTAGTGATGGAATTTTGAGCAGCTGTCAGCTGTAATAACCTAAAAGTACAGGTTTGTTCAGAACACTGACAAAACATTTGTTTCAGACCTTTCTGTAACCCTGTACTAAAAGATAAGTGAGTTGTCATCTTACCCCAGTAGTGGGGAAGACCCCATGAGTTGCCAGTCCGTGGTAACCCTTTAAATGTGAGTTTGACTGAGTCTTCATTCTTCTGCATCATCTAGCTGCAATATAAGGAAAAATGGAATGTAAGCAAAACTGAAAACCACCTTGACCCACTCTGAGATATTTTATAAAATTTACCTACAGATTTAATAAATACACATGATCTAGTGATCTAATAGTTTTCATGGTAGATTCTGATGCTTTACTGTTTTCTAGATAGAAACGTCACTGTTTCAATCTCAGTGCTTGTATGTGTCTCTCAACTATGATAGCTTGCCACATGAAACTCATCTTCTTTATTTAATTTGGACTCTTATTTCTTGTTTGAGAAAATATATTTGAAATATAACTCTGAAATTATGTTATACTGGTTATATCTGTCCAAGGTTAATGTTGAGATATATTCTTGAGGCCGCGATTGTTCATTTGAAGGATTTGGTTCATCTCACCCAAAATAATACAATTGCGTTCTGTGGAATTTACCATTTAATACACAGTCTAGGTCTGTGTTATTTAAGAGCTTATATTACTATGTTCTAGCAGAAAACCAAGTAGGTCATATCTAAAATTCAACATGGCATTCAGGTTTTCTAAAAAGGCATATTCATTGTATTTGTTGTTTATTGGACTCTTCAGAAATTTATATGACTCAATTCTTCTGAAACTTCGCCTGTACTGTGCTTACAATTACATGGGACATCACATTCTTTGGGGGCATAAAACTTCTAGGATCAGCTAAATAGAAATCTGATGTATAATAGGGATTTGTTTCCTGTTTTGAAATTCTGAGCATCTTGTTTAGAATCCTTTGCAAGAAAGCAGCTATTATAGGCAGGACCTTCATGTGTTATTTTAGGAAAATCAAATCTTCCAGTTTGTGTAGCAGGTTTTGTGTAAAAGGTACTATCTTTTGTTAAGAATAAAATAGTTGGCAAAATGGTGCAAACTTCCATGTGTGTGATGCCTTTCTCAGGCCTGAAAAGAAAGTATCTTTCCTTATAAGGGATACGTGGTTAGTTTGGGGTTTTTTTGTTGTTTTGTTTTATTTTTTTAAACCCTCAGGGATGAAGTAAAACTGTTTTTCTGTTTTCATTGAGTCTAAGGCTCTTGGTTTTACTCTGTTATTCCAAGATATCTTACAGTAAAAGGTGACCCTGTTACTTTAGGTTGTCTGTGGTTTGGGTTGGGAGAAGGTTGTAGTTTGTTTTTTCCTGGATCACCATCAGAATAGAAATTAAAACAATGAAGAAGATATGACCAATTCTTCATTGGAAATCATTGTGACTGCCCAGGGCAAAAAAAAATCATTGAGATAGCGCCTGGGGAAATATATGGAAACAGAACCTGGTTTACACCAAGTAGAAATATCAGTGACAAACATAGATGGGGTCATGTATCTCTGTACAGTGCATATAAGAGTTTCTTTTCTTAATTCAGATCCTCTTGGAAAGGCAAGCAGGGCATGTATTCATTTACTTTTAAAACCGTCATATGTAGGGCTCATGTTTTCCTTTACCAGGGCAGTGTTTGCTACATTTTTTCTATTTGTGTTGATGTCAAGCTGCAGCACTTAAGAAGACACACAATTTTTGGTTTTGTTTGCTTTAAAGTTTTTTGTCTGTTAATTTGATTCTGGTGGCTTATTCTACCTAGGATGAGCCTCACTCTATTACACCTATCCCACACTCAGTCTGGTGATGATACAGTTGTTTTTACCTGGGCATTGCCCTGGGAGTAAGGGGAGAGATGCTTTGAGGCATTATCTTCAGTCTTCCAGGTTCAAAGTAGGAAGATTTTTATCAATTACATTGTTGGAGGGTTGAGGGGAGAGGAACTTGACAGGATGGAAAAGGAGCTTGATGTGGAGCAGTAAACATGAAGTAAATCATAGAAGGAATGCAGGACAGAAACGAAAGGTGGCAAACCAAATGCCATTATAGGCAGGATTAATATAATACAAATCACAAAAGCAGCAAAACATGTGCCGCGACTTAAGTGAATGACAGTTTTCAGAACACAGTGTGGCAGTACTGATGCTTTTTGTTCTCACTAATATCTGATCCTTTAGACAGGTAGGTGGGATTTTTCAGTCCTTGCAGTGAAGACTGATTAAATTCAAAACAGAATTTGTGAAGTAGTTAGGAATCCAAGTACTGAGTTAGTAGAACAGATGCCCAGTGTCTGAGACTGGGGTGAAATAGCAGAAGTAACAGACTCTTGTCCTTGGCTAGATGATTTTTTTTTTAAAAACTGCTTTTGTGCTTAAAGAGAACCGCTCATCTACAGTGTTATAAGACAATTATGCTGCTATGTTGGACTTCTGGTTGTATTGTTTATTTAACAAGCAATAATCTCTCAGATTTAAGTATTTTAATATATGAAGGCAGTTGAATGGTTTTGATTATCAAAACTTTTCTCTAAAGATAAATGTATACACTGGTTACTTATTTGATTAAAACCAATTTACAAACAGTTATTCAGTACTTTTTTTATAATTAAATAGATGTAATTTATTTGGGATGGATGTGGGAGCATGCTCAAAGGTACAAGTAGAAAATAAATATTCACTTCCCATTATTTTTATGGAAAATATCCATGTTGTAGTCTGGAATTTGGTATAATAGGTAAATGACTCTTGACAAATGTCATATAGGAACAAAAAATGAACTCCTTTGTAGTATTCTAACTGAAAACATGTAAGTGTTCATACCATAGCTAACAGTAAAGTTTTGACCTTTGTAAATAAAGCTCCTCGCAGTCTACCAAGTAGTCAAATTCTGATGACTTTGGTTTTGCTGACTAGGATTTAAAAAATACTGACTGAAGCAGTAGACAAATATATCTTTATCTAATGATGTAGATTTCAACATCTCAGTAAGCCTTTGCATGTGAACTAGTCTGAGAGGTTTGAAAAAAAGTAGTATTTATTAGCTGTAAAACTGGGAAGCAAACTGAAGATAACTTAGCTGAGGAAACCCTCAGAGCACCATTTTAGTTAGATCCTGAACCACTTAAGTCTTCCAGGTTTTGTCTGTGTAAGCTTATCAGCCTGTTGCTTTTGTTGATGCTGTTAACTGTGCGACTATGAGTTTGTACAGTGTGAACTATTACGTGGTTGTCTCTGGATGTGGTGATGAGATATTTTGGTCTTTTGGAACAAGGAAACTTGCTTCAAGGGAAATACATTTGTCTTTTCCTCTCTCTGTCAGAATGAAGATGTATCTTGGATTTGTGTGTTTGAGTATTAGTGTCTTGGTTTTGTTGTTGTAACCTGGTCCAAATAGAATATTTTCTGGGTGACTTTAATTTGCTAAGACCTTAACAGCTCCATTTTTTTTCTTTTTGTGTGTGTGTGGAGAAGTTAGACATTTATGTTGAGTGGGCAAATGTGCTATTGATCATATTTCTTGATTTGCAAAATAATCTTTGGAGTCTTCTATTTGTTCACAACTTTATAAAACTATACGTTTTAGAGAAAATATTTTCTGAAGCTTATTCAATGTGGTGCTATTCAAAGCATTTCAAAGAATGCTGTGGGAGATGCAGGAATGGTAGAAAGTAACTAGAGTAAATAAAAATGCTAGGTATATCCATATGTATTTAATCTTGAGTATTGAAATTCTTTGTTAGAATTTGTGTACTGTCAGGAAGCTGTTCCTGTCTCACAGAGTTTAAAAAGTATTTCTTGATAGGACATTGGAGCTCAGACATACTATCTCCAGTCACACTTTGGAGTTTGTGTCAGCAACAGCAATGAACAGTCCTGTCAAGTTTTCTACTAACATGAATTGAGGCTTTTCTGGAAAATCTTTTTATTTAAACCAACTGAACAAAAACCCCACCAGAACAACATCAACAAAACCAAACCAAATCAAAAATAGCAAAAGAAAACCAAAAAAAGGAAGCAGGAAATGTTTGTTTTAATGAGAAACTGTGTTTTGCTTGCCAGAGAGCTATCTTTCAATAGGAAGCCTATATAAATAGGTGGGTGAATTGCAAGCATGACATATCCTGAGTCCATTTTGTAGTTTGCTTATAAGCAATTGGAATTAAGTGTTCTGTTTGTTTGCAACATCTCGCTTAATCAGTTTTGTTATATCGCAGTGCAGTACTTAGAGCAACAATATAAGTGCAGTAAATTTTGACATATTCTAAGATAAGTTAGGTTACAGGAAACTGTAGATATGAGTGAGTGAAATAGTTCAGTAAACTTCTAAAATAAATATTTGATGTGTTTTCTCAGCCTAAGAGAAGGGGAAGTTATGTGTCCAAGTAGTATGTTGTAACTTCTGTGAGTAGAGTTCCATTAACTTGAAAATTTAAAAGTTTAATTTCCAGGCTCTCTATTCAGTAATGCGAAACCATGAAGAATTTAACCCAAACTTCCTTGGTTTTAAGGGTTGATTGCCCAGGAAATTTACCCATACTAATTTATGCACGTTTTTTGTCCTGAGTAGAAACTGAAGTGTATTATCCAATATCTCCATGTTTGCTGTTGAAATTTTTTTATCGATGCAGTTAAGAAATAAACCTTTTTTAACCAAGGGTTTTTATTAGTCGCGGGAAGATTCCCCATGTCTTCCGCTAGTTTAAAGCTTCAGTATCAACTGTTTACTACATTCTGCACTGAAAACCAAAAGATAATTAGGTAAAGCACTTCATTAAAATCTTAGCCATTGAGGAAAAAGCCCTAACAAGTGAGCTTTGTACTCAGGCCTATGGCAGATGTAATTGACTATCGAGAGAGCGCTGCTGTGTTCCTGAGCTCTGGTGCATGCTGTGCGTGCCTTCTGAGCTGTGTAGGGGACTGTCTTGTCAGAGTGGTGGCTCTGAGCATGGCTGTGGTACATGCCTGGTGTGTCTGAAGTGCTCTCTCTGAGGGTAGAAAGCTTTATGAAGATATTTTCAGTATACCAGTATTTTTCCCTAGTTTCACTGGCTTTAAGCATCTGATTTGAGGGATTTAACCTGCTAAGATTCAAATGTTTCTAAATCAAACTTCATTGTGTGTGGTTCTGAAAAAAAGCTGGAGCAGGATTATATTGTGTTAAAAAAAATTCAAAACCCACTGTATTAGAAGCAGGTTATGTTCTCACAGAAATGGGAAAGATTGGAAGCTCTGATCTTGTTAGATATTTCTGCAGGGACTGCTTGTTATAGTGTATCAGCAGAAGGAAAAGTTGTGAGATGTACCGCTGAGATGTGTATACAGTTTTTCTTCACATGCTTCACGGTGGGCTTTTTTCTTTTGTTTACATAAGTTGATCTTGGAATAGGGCATGCTTTGCATCATGGCTTAAGAAGGGTTTTAAGCTAGGAGAAATGGAGATGTTGGCAGATCATTTCATATGAGATCAGTTTCAAAATCATGTTCCCTGCATTCAGAGCTGAAATATATTGAACCTGGCCTTCAGAGGAAATTACAATGCTTATCTCTCTGATCAGGCCAGTGTTGGGAGAAGGGTACTGTAAAAACATCTTATTGTGAGTACGGTAATTTGTCACTTGAGTTATAATCTTTGGCTGCTTTTTTTAATTATGATTTTTGGAAGTAAGTTCAAATGGTTTTTCTAAGATGTTAGTTGGCAGTCCTTTGTTCTTACACTGAAGTGTTTGTTTCTAGCTTGGAGAATAAATCTGTGCCTCAGAGACTCCTTTTTTCAGTTTCCTCAATTAACTTATCAAACATCTCTGGCCACTTCTTTCAGTCTTCGTGTTTCTTTTCAAATAGACATGGGTTTCTCAAAAGAATTTTATTCGGGATACTTGGGTTATCTCTGTTGTAGTTAAATGTTCTTAAATGCTGATAGTGAATGATTTAGTGATGGTTCTACTGGGGGTGGGGAAGAACTGAAGAAGCTAATCACTGCAAATTTTTCGGGTGGTTATTCTCTAAGGGGAAAAAAGGGCTTACATGGTGCTTCTGTGGGTGGTTATTCTCTAAGGGGAAAAAAGGGCTTACATGGTGCTTCTGTTGTGTTAATGGGGGCATCTTGTAAATACAAATTCCTTAATTCAGTACTGCAGTTACGGTATATATGTTATGTAAAATGGTATGAAAGACAACTGTGTAGCTGATGTCTGCACTATTGACATTAATGTGTAATCACATTTTATATTTTGACATAGATGTAAATTCAGATGTCTAAATTGATCTCTGTAGTAAGTTAATGAATAGAAGCTGCTGCCAATGGGATGAAATATGAGGAAATTTTGACCTGCTTTTGACCTTTTCTTTAATAGGTAAGTTCAGTTCTACGCTCTACGAGACAGGGGGCTGCGACATGTCACTTGTGAACTTTGAGCCAGCTGCAAGAAGAGCATCCAACATCTGGTGTGTGTGAAGGCCAGTCAAGAATGATGGTTCTTGTCTTACTGCAACCAAATATTTGATTTTAATTTTAAAAGGTTATTTAGTATGGACTACCAAAAAAATCAATACAATATATAACCATATTCTTTTATTTTTGCAGCCTAAGTGATTTTTACTAGAAGATGGCATTAAGTTAAATATTATTTCAGAAAATTAAGACTATTAGCTTAAGCAGTACGCTTCCAAAGTGGAATTTGTCAAATGCATTTTTATTGGCTTATAGAACGTCTTTGTTAAAGAATTTAACCCAGGTTTTGAGAAAGTAGATGGCTGTTGATCATAATGGCTATTGAACTTTTAGTTGTGAAGTCATTGTAAACTGATAAATTTATTCTCGAGTTCATAGATGGCATCAAACAGTACATGGAAGTATTAACATGCCTGAGATAAAAATTTGACTTGCAGTTAAAATAGCCAGTTACATACTGGAAAGTTCATCTGCTGTTGGAAAGATGCCCTTTCTTTCTCTGAAGGGATAGGAAGCAGAAGAAAGAAAAACAACCCAAAACCTCCTGTGGCTTCCTGCCTGCCCCCAATCCACTTCACTATGCAGAATTGCTCTGAAGCTATTACATCCTGCTCAATACTGTAATTCCTACCACATGTAGGTGGAATAGCTCTTGGAATTATGGAGTAACGAATATAAAACCTTCCATCTTCAGATATTTCTTGTGAGAGTGTTCAAGTGCCTTTTGTCGACTTGAACTCCGACAAAAAGTTCTGCATTCCTTCCACAAAGCTGCCAATCCCTACCTCTACTGCTTGCATGTTCCAATTGCAATGGCTTTGCTGATGGCTGCTGTTATGACATTGTATGTGCTTGTGGAAGGAACAAACTGGCCACTTCAGATAATCAGATCTCAGCTGTAGAGAATACTTGAGTTTCAGTGAAGTAAAATTGATAACGAAGAATGTTTTTATCTTAAGGCAAGGAACTGAAGGAAAGTTGCATAAATTTGATACAAGTCTTACAACCATGTGATTTACATGGAAAACAAACATCCAAAAGCTATCCAAAATTGGGGAAAAAAGCAATGGTTGGATATGGACTCTCATACAGTAAGAGAAATTTCTCTTCATCTCTAATGAATGGAAATTGCAAAGTAATTTTGCTCTTCTTACCAGAGGTTTAACTTCATTTAAAGTTAAGTTTTTCAAAAGCAGTTTAAGTAGCTCAGTATACTTGTGCTAAGTATGTAATAATTTTGGCAGTTTAGGGATCTTGATAAAAGCATTATAGAATTAAGAGAAACTGCATGTGGACACCTCTGCACTTCTTTAGAGATGTGATGTGTGTTTACAAACCAGTAGTTAACAGCTTATAAGATACTCTTGTTTTTTCAAGTGGATTAATTACTATCATTGTAGTTCTTTTTAGACAATTTAGGGACTGGGTGTTGAGAAAATGATATTAAGGGTAGGATTAAAGAGTCTCCTGGTTTACTATAGCTATGGAACGTACCACAATACATGAGACTAAGTGGCTACTTGCATTTATAATAAGTGACTGAAGAAAAATGTAAAGCTATTTAGATAAAATTCACAAGGAATCAAAATTAATTTGGGACACTAGAAAATTAGAGTGACCTGTTAAAATAAAATGTAGTTTATAATCTGAAGTATTTTCCCTGTTCTTATAGTGACACGGACTCTCACGTATCGAGTTCTACCTCAGTTCGCTTTTATCCACATGATCTAGTAAGTTTTTCTTATTCATTTTTAAAGCATGCAAAGAATCAGAAGACTATCCAACTTTATAGCACTGATTAATCATTCTCTGTGGTAGTTTTCTGTTCTTATGAAGGAATTGTGCCTGGATTAATGAAGAGAAAGTATTTAGTATTATAGTGTCTTCATGTATACATGATATACTAAATACAAATTAATCTTTTTGCATAGCACTTTAAAATTTAGTTCGCTTCCTCTGATCTAAAACCTAGCAATTTAAAAACACTCATAGAAATTGGATGTTCCAAGATACCTTGTAAAGGTTTCCAGAGATAATGTGTACAGTTTGGACAGAGCTTTCCTTTTGTGCGTTACTAAGGTTATCAGGCAGCAGAAAGACTAAACTGTGTTCTGACCAAAAGAAACTTCACTTGAGTAATTTCCCCGAAAGGAATTTAGAAAGCTGTCATTGCAATCTGCAGTACAGAATTTAAATTTATATGCAAGGAGTGACTGGGAAAACAAGGCAGAAGCTTACTGTTTCATACTGCAAATAGCTTTATAATTCCTTAGTTTTGTGATCTCAGAACTTTTGTATTATTGTCAAGTCCAGACATACCCGTGCTCTTAATTCTGAAGTTGTATATTGTGTTACGCAAACAGGTCATGATTCTTAAACTGGCAAACCAAAGAAAAGTACGTTGAAGTACCTAATGACCTGATCAAGAGGGAAAATGAAATACAGCTTTAGGATTTGGCAGAGGAGCAAGAGACCTCCATTTGCCTGACCATGCTTTTGATCAAGAAGGTGCTTTTTAAACTTGGTGTCTGTTAGAGGAACTTGCTTTGCTTTCCACAGTCCCCCTTGAAAATGTAGCCTTTTACCTCTTCTGTGCTTTTGGTTTGTCAGTGTAGTCCCATTGGAGGGAATGATTCTGTTTTAAGGCAAATTCGTGACTGTAAAAGCTCAGCCCATGCGCCTAAATGGAAATTTCCACTGAAATTTATTATGAGTGCCATGAATGTTATGCTGATTCTGCCTTTTAAGAAACTAAGTTTTTCAAAAACTGTCAAAAAAAGACTTGTTTTCTGACACCGCTTGCCTTAAATAGTATGGTTTATATTTTTGAAATGCCTTTAGAAGGGCAGTGTTCCTGCTTGTTGTTTGCATTAGTATTTTTCTAGGAAGGAAAAGGTGGCTAAGCCCAGTTAAGTACACTGATGATTTAAGGAGTGATGAAAAAATTTTATACATCAAGAAATTGCATGTTAAGCTTAGACGATTGTAAGAAAAAGCCCCTCCAAACACTAGACCTGTAGTTTTGACACTGGAAGGTGGCATGAGTATTGAAATTTTACTCTTTGCCTTAAACATTTATTAAGCTTTTTCTTTAAATCACATTTTAACCATTATATTGCCTAAGAATAAAGGGCAGTACATTAAAATGCTGCTTGGCCTGTTAAAAAAATTTATAAAGTGGATTAGATGATACATACATACTATAGTATCTTATTAGCATTGAGTACTCTCCTTAAATATCTTTTATGGTTGTGAATATTACTGTGATTTTCAGGAGAGCTCTGGACACACTACAAAATAAATGATAGTTTGTAGTAAATAGTACTTGACTGGTTAGGGCAGAGCTTTTTCTTTGATTCACTTCTGAGTGTGTTCTGGATTCAATGACTTTGAATTTGACTGCTGGTGCATGTGTATGTTGCTTTGTCGTGCAAAAACTACCATTCAACGTGGGTTTGCATGCAGGTTAGCTGACTATAAGAAATACGTTGTAATTTATTTAAATTAATAATTGGATGTTGTCTGTGTATCAGTTTACTTGTCTTCAAATTTGAAGTTTCCAGAGTAAATGGGATAATGTACTTAGAAGACATTCATTTGAAATAAGGCATATGCTAAAATGCCAGACTTGTGTTGTATGCAAACTGTTATTGCTGCTAGTCCTAGTCACGTGCCGTGATAAGGACAGAAAAAGTAAGTAGAAGCCTGTGACAGTGCTTAACATATAATTCCTCAAAAGTGAAACTCAAAAGTTCTAGCAATGTTCTTCAAGGCAA
>VYZT01048986.1:5532-18822 GCA_013400735.1 Pomatostomus ruficeps
CTACAGCACCTCCTAAACAGAACCAGCACCCCGAAATACCAAAGGGATATTCCAGACCATATGGCATCATGCTCAGTATATAAAGTGGTGGAAAGTGGGGGGAAGAGGGGAGGGGACATATGGAGCAATGGCATCTGTCTTCCCAAGTCACCATTACACACAATGGGGCCCTGCTCTCATTCAGATGGATGAACCATGGGAAGCAGTGAATTAATTTCTTGCTTTGCTTGTGTGCACAGCTTTTGCTATCCCTATTAAATTGTCTTTATCTCAACCCATGAGTTTTCTAGCTTTTACACTTCCAATTCTCTCCCCCAATCTTGCTGGTGGGGGAGTGAGTGAGCGGCTAGGTGGGCTTGGCTGCTGGCTGGGGTTAAGCCATGATACCCCTTCACACGCCTATTGCAATCATCCCACAGCACATGATGAGGAAGAAATTGTAACTCTGGCTTTCCAACCCACATTTGACAGTCTGCACTGTGATAGACAATCTCAAGATGGTATCATTAGCTTGTTACTTGTTCAGTAAGATCCTGTCTAAGAAAGAACATAAGGTTTCTGAAATGGGAAAGATTTATACCTGGAATATGCGTTCATGTAAGTAGCTGCAGTTGTTCTTTTGGCTGCACCCCTTTCCAGGATTTGGTAAACTTGATTTTTGTTGTGTACAGTTACTTCTTCCAAGCCTTTAATAATTACACCCCTCTGTCAGAAAGTAATACATGCTTATTATACATCTCTCAACAATCCTGAAAGCCTCAAGATAACAAATTTTGTAGCACTAACCTTGTTTCGAGGATCATCAAACATCTGCAATCTTTCTCCAACATCAGGAGTAGGATTCAGAAGATCAAAAAGCTCCTCATTATAGATTTCCAAAAGAGAGACTTTCACTGAAAATTCGGTACCATTCTCTGTGAGTTTTTCAAATATTTGATGCAATGTACGAGGTATGATACCTGCTAGCGGATCCTATAAATTGAAAAGAAATATTTAGTTTATAAATGTAATGAAAGACTTGGAGCTAGGGGCTAGATTTTCAACTAAACAGTCTGATTGGATATAAACAAGAATAAAGATGACCCTCCATATAAAAATCGCCAAGAGTTGAATGCAATACATTAAAGATGTAAAGTTAGTCTCATTCATTTATATGAAAAGCACATTTGTTAATCTACAAACATTTAAGGAAAGTCAGCTTCAGAATTTGAAAGATATCAACTTTTGGTTTTCTTTACCCTTCTGCAGTTTCCAACTTTGAACTACAGTACAGACAAGAGAAATCTCAGGAGTGAAAATATACCTCTTCCCAAGTATATTCTTCATTCGGTGACCGCTCCCCTTCCATTGTGAAGGTCTTACCAGTGCCAGTTTGGCCATAACTGTGAGAATAAAAACAAAAATGTAAACAAAAAACTAAAATACAGGCAAAATTTCCTAATACTAATTATCGGCTTACTTACGCAAACACCGTACAGTTGTAGCCCATAATAACTTCATCCAAGATGGGACACACAACACTCCTGTACACATCAATCTGCTTTGCTTGAGCTCCAAAAACCTATTGACACAAAGACAACACATCCCATTTACCCATACAATAATGTATAACATCACACTAAGTACTAGCTTGTTTCTAGAAGTCCCCAACTTGACAAGCAGTTACCAACCATATCAAACGTGTAAGTCTTTCTTGATGACTTATCTGCCACTCCCCCGGTGCGGACACTGACTTCCTTTCTTGCTTGATCACAGTCCACGACAGCGTAGGAGCTCACTTTAAGTTCTGAGGCATTAAAAGGCCTAAAGAACAGGAGTCAGGAATATCAGATTAAAATCATTGCTAACAAGAACACAAGCAGATGAAGCAGTAATATCGCTCAGTTTAAGGATCTAGAATAGTATAACTGGGCAAAAGGAACAAAGTTTTTAACTTGATCTGTTTAATAATTGTTTAAGAAAAAATGCTGCAATTTGACAGTTACAGACGCTGTTTCTCCTTTCTCCTTTCATCCACTATGAGACAACTCCAGTACCTGTAACTTTTTGTTTGCTACACACATATTTTTAACAAGCCTATAACCACTTTTAAGATCATTTGGACGTTCACATAGCTAACAGGCATTAGAACAAGTTCAAATACAGGAGGTAGAAGATTAAACATACCAAACAGTTGTCTAAGTAAGAGCCTTCAAGAAAAAAAGGGAAATACACATGCAAGTTAATGCAATAGTGAATCAAATGCCTTTGACACAACACTCTAAAGCACCAAAAATACCAACAGGCCCTACTAATTGCAGGACAGTAAACAGCAACACCAGAACTTTTATAACACTGATGCACCTGAACAGTATTTAATAAGACAGACAAAACATCGGATTGGGGGTTTAAGGGGGAGAAGTCCACATCAATTTAAAGTCAACCACAGGAAAAAGCTTTAATAGAGGTACAATAAAATTTTTGAACTTTATGGTGAGTATCTTGTTTCACCACTAAGTTAATTCAAACTTGGTGCACACCATTTTCCTTAAAGAGGCATTTGCCACTATTTCTCCTGAAATGCATGGAAATGTCCTAAAAAGCATGAAATCCTATTTTATTCTTCATTTAGTAGTGCTACTGCACTCAATGTCTATGCTACCTGCATAGTTGACCTGAACAGTCAACTTGAAAATATAACTTCTAAAACCTTGTACTCTTTAAAATATCTTGACACTAGAGACACTTCAGATGCTCTTTAAATAATAATGTTAAAGAAAAAAACCCCAAAAAACAAAACACAAGAAAACCACAAGCACATGGCATCTCGAGTTTCCTGAACTTTGTGGCTAACATTTCGTCCTCAATACATCACTGAGGCTGAAGTGTCAGATTCTAAACAGACCATGGGACACTTGGGTGCAAGATCGACTGATGACAACAGAAGATCACTAAAACCTTGTTCACAGGAGCAAGTCACAGCTTCAGTTTCTTGACTTTTAAAGTAACAAAAGGCTGAACAATGAACATACTCTGCTGTGTAACCATGTAACACCAAACCAGTGCACCGCAAGAGGTGCAACAGCCCACAGCTGTGATAGTAGGGGAACAATTTAGCTGGGCTGAAGCAGGAGAACAGATCACCACCATCACCACTACACAAGAAGCTGCCTGGTATGCAGTGGAGACGTTTGATCTCATGTTCATCCCCTTAGGTATGAAGCACATTATGCATATTAACAATGCTAATGCATGCATTTTGAGTTTCCAAATTCATGCTCTACCAAAGCTCAGTAAATGTGTTGCTTGAAAAGATTATTGATATGCTCAGACTAATCAGGTTTTGGGAACAAATTAGAACACCAAAGAACACAGGTGCATCTTCCTGCACATCTGTAAGGTAAGGAGAATCTGACTTGATGCAGAAGAAAAATGAAAGGTGGAATGTTGTGGTTTTAGTAGAGGGGAGGGGGCCATAAAGATGGCTCCTGTGAGAAGTTTCTGGAGTTCTTCACCATTTTCAGCAGAGCCAATCTCTGATGGCTCTGAAGATGATGGAATGTCACTGGCCATGTTTGGGCCAGTGAGAAAGGTTGGTTACGCCTCTGTGATGACATATTTAAGGAAAAATCAAAACAAAATGCACACGCAGCTGTTTTTAGTTAGAAACGGAGGAGGATGTGAGAACTTGTGAGGGAAAACAACATGGAGACACCAAGGTCAGTGGAGAAGGAGGGAGAGGAGGTGCCCCAGGCTCTGGAGCTGAGATTCCTCTGCTGGCCGTGGTGAGCCCATGGTGAGGCGGGGTGTCCCTCCTGCAGTCCATGGGGGTCCATGAGGGATGCAGAGCCACCTGCAGTCCGTGGGTGAGGTGCCAACATTGGAGCGGGAGATGTCGGAAGCCGCAGCAGCCGCAGCAGCCATGGAAGAAGCCGCAGGAGCCGTAGATGCCAGAGAAGCCGTAGCAGGTGCAGCCCAGTGAGAGACAGAGACTGAGATAAAAGTCCCGCAGTTTGTGAAGGAGGTGACCACGCTGAAGCGGGTGGATGTCGGAGGAAACTGCAGTCCAGGTGGGAGACCCGGTTGGAGAGAGAGGGGCCCCCTGCTTCCATGCTGGAGCAGTTTGTCCTTGGAGGACTGCATTCCATGGACAAGAAAAACCACACCACAGAGGTTCACAGAGAACTGTCTTTCATGGGAGGGACCCCACGGCAAAAGCAGAAGAAAAAACTCCTCTCCCTAAGCAGGGGAAGAAGATCTTGGAAATAGACTGACCTGAACCCCCACACCCTGCCCCCCTTGCACTGTTGGTGGGAGGGAGGGAGGGGTGGGGAGTGGAAAGAAGGGTGTTTTTTAAAGGTTTAGTTTATTTCTCATATCCTCCTTCTAACTCAAGTAGTAATAAATTTCACTTTTGCAACTTTAAGCTGAGCCTGGTTTGTCCTTGGAGCGTTTTCTCCCGGTTCCTTATCTCAACTCATAGACCACTGAATTAATTCCCTCGGGTTTTTTTCCCCCTCTCCTTCCCTCCTCTGCCCAGCTGTGGCAGGGGAGGGAACGAGTGAGCGGCTGCCGTGGGTGCCTGGCACTTAGCCAGGATCAAAACCACGACATGGAAGAAACATTTACTAGCTCAAATAAACTGAAGCTAGTAAAAAAAAAAACCCTACAAAGGTCAAGAGCAAGGGTGGGCAAGAAAGTTTTTAGAGGTTGGAAACCAGCTCTTGACATAGCAATTAGCCTGTGAGCTGCAACAAAAGCAGAACGCTACACCATGGACAATCCTAATCCTACTGTCATAGCGAGTATTATATTTAGTTAAAATAGATACTAATACTAAATGAAGCTATTCCAGAACAATTGAAAAAAGGAAAGTTACTCTTAACAGTATTTCAAATCCAATTGCTTCAATAAACTTATTCTTTTGCAATAGCCTTGACTCACATCAACACTTCCACCAATCCCACAACATTTGTTTCAGAAGGTTTCCAGTTGCATCGCAAAGACAAGTCTAAATTGATTTAAATTTCTATATTTATTGTGCATCTGTTAAAGCAGAACTCATAAGTTTGAGAATATGACTGCAAAAGGCATTGAAACACAACATGTAAGCTAATATTTGCAGGTCTGGCTCAAAAAACCCCCAACTTCTAAAGGCGTTGCAAACACTATACTAAATACATTACCAGTATCACTGTTTTAACATGCAATGCTTTAAGATAATTTAAGACCTAATACCAGTGAGCAATTCTTTAAAGCCATGAATTACAAAGAGAACCTAGTTTTACGGTACATGAAATTTATCACTTCCTACCAAAAAGTAAATTTATCTCATCAACCAAGACATTTGGTCATTTTTACTTCAGCAGTAGACCCCCGTCCCATTGCTTGTCCACTGGAGAGTCTGCATCAATGAAGTTGCGTGACAGATACACCACAGCGGACGTAACAACAATGTTAGCTGCTAAAGCTTAGCCACTTCCCACAGGAGCTCACGGAAGGGCAAAACTCAGCCTGGGTTTTTGTGTGTCTCGAATATCAGTCATACTAATTCTACGTAGCTCTTCTGGAGCTTCCTACGCACCTTGATACTGGGTGTGCGCTGAATAAAGTTCGGAAACTGCAGCTTTTCGCCTTTTTCAGCTGTAAGAAATCGCCCACAGCAGCCTTCCTTCTGCGGAAGAGCCGCTTCCCCGCGGGGCACACGGGGCAGCCTGACCCGCACACCGGCGCCCGGGACGGGCAGCTCCCAGCGCGGTGCCGACATCGCTCAGGGGTACGGGCGGCTCCCTCACCGCGATCCCCGGGGCAGGTATCCGCAGCCGGACACGGCGGCCCAGCAGAGCCACAGCAGCACGGCGCCTGTCACACGGCGGCGGCCGCGGCCCGCCCGGGGCACAGCGCAGAGAACGCCTGGGCCCGAGCCCCGCAGGCACCGACACGGAACCTCCCCCGGGCTGCCCCAAGGACCGGCCCCCAACGCTCGCCCAGAGAGGGGCCGCCGCGCGTACCTGCACCGCACCACCACCTGGATGTTCTTGCCCTTCTCCTCCTTCTTGGTGCCGCCGCCCTGGGAGCCGAAGGAAGCCATGGCAGGACGGGGACACGGCCGGGGCGAAGGCGCTGCCACGGTGCCGGAGCTCGGGTCAGCCGCGCGCGGTCGCCACCGCCGCTTTGAACCGCGCACCGCCCGGCCTGGCCAATCAGCGGCGGCCCCGGGGCACCACGGGACGGCATTTCAAATCCTGGCGGCGGCGCGCGCCGGGAGCGGCCGCGGTGCCGCCCCGCCCCGCGGTAGGTGGGTTACACCGGGCCGGGATCCCCGAGCCCCTGTGCTGCGGTGCCGCCCCGTCCCGCCCCGCGGTAGGTGGGTTACACCGGGCTGGGATCCCCGAGCCCCTGTGCTGCGGTGCCGCCCCGTCCCGCCCCGCGGTAGGTGGGTTACACCGGGCCGGGATCCCCGAGCCCCTGTGCTGCCGATCGCGCTGAACCGAGACACGCTATCCGATGTCCAGCCGTACCTGTCGTACGGCTCGTCTGTGCCGCCAGTACCGCGAGGGGCCAGCAGGGCAATGTTCTGCCTCCTCTGCGGCTGCTGCTGACACACACGGGTCTGAGGGCAGCCGAACTCCCCGCCTCAGACTTCAACAGTCACATCAGCCACATAACCCTCTCTCAAAGGTCGAGCCCTCCGGCCATCCGTTCTTCTGTCCTCCCCTAGCTCTCCAGCTGGCCCACGATCTCCTTGAACTTCACGACAAATAAGCACACCTTGCCAATGTTTGTGGAATGGAAATATGACTAGGCCTGTTTAAAAAAATGATCGGGTTTCTATTTACACGGTGGAGCAGAGCGCTCACCATTCCCAGCAGGGCACCTGCTGTCCCCTCAGCCGGTGGTGCCCCAGCGCAGGTTGCCAGGCAGACCCGACCCCCAAGCTGGGTGCTTCTGGCCACGTCTGCAGAGCTCTGCTCCGGTCCCTCTGTGCCTTGTGCATGCTTCAGCTCAGGCAGGTCTCCAGCACAACTCACCAATGTCTGTCTGAATGCTACACCTAACTTTCCACATGTTTACGGGTTGGTATTGCCTTATCGAGTAGTGGGAATATCCTATGTAAGAATGAAAATAAGTAGTTAAAGGCTCAGGACAAAGCACCACGGGTGCACCACATCCATCCTTTTACTCTGAAATTATATCATGTGAACCACTTTCCCATTTACGTCACTCTGGCTTCCCTGTGAAAGCTTCCTATGAGGCACGACTAAAAGTTTTGCTAGGTGGAGATCTATGACAGGATAACAGGTCTTCTGGGTAGAGAGGAAGAAGCAGATGTTGGAGGAGATTCAACTGGTCTGATGTGCTTTTTTAGTTAAATCTGTACTGGCTCCTACAGACTGTCATACTGTCATCGACCTGTTACGGCCTACAGTGCTCCAGTGTTTTGCTGTTGTTGCCTTCGCAATTTCTGAAATGTAGATTGTCCATTGTGGTAACACAGATTCTTTCCCATGGGAATTTTTCTCTTCTTCTTCCTGTGTTTTATAAATAAAGTTTAGATGTTATTGAAACGGTCTCTGGAAAACATGGGCAGTTCTTGCCTGGCCAATCGGCCTAGGGGGAGGTTTTGGACTGACCCAATCTGGACGGCCTTTGAAAAGTCTATATAAGTTTTATAATTAAATAATAAATTCAGATTTATGCCACTTGATCGTCTGGATCTCTTCACTTGGCTAGCAGCTCAACAGCGACAGTCCATCTATAATTTTGCAGGTGTCCACACCCTTCCCCCCCCTAAAATTAGCTGCTTTGAATCTTACTATACTTCTCTCCTCCATGAGTTCTTAAAGTTAATAACAAATTAACCCTACCCCATAAAGCTTGCAGTCATTTTCCTGACATTGACATGAAGCAACATCACATTATGCTCCTTTACCATTTATCTGAAGTTAGAACAATGTCAGTCTTACATTACATGAAGAACAAACAATAAACACTAAAAATCACAATAACACATTTTGCTTCAGCTAAGTAAAGATTTAACCAAGCAGGAAAATAAATTCATCTATGGCAAACATATTGAGACCACCTTTATTCTTAGTTGCTTTTTTTTATTCCATCTATGCTAACAGCAAAAATCGCTTGTACTGACAATTGTGTAGTAGCTACTGCTAGACTGAAAAGTCAAATGCACATATGCAAATAATCTAAATATTTACCTTTTGCTCTATACTCCTTCATATGGATCATACAAAAGAAGGCAGCACCGGAACACAAGAATTCTTCCAACTTCTGTTTGTTTGTTCTTTTTTAACATGAAAGTCGTATTTTTCCTCAAAATATAACATCTCACAGACACAGAAGAGATCATTCAAACCTGTATGTAAACAACAAGAACTTAATTGATTACTGAAAGTTAAATTTGGCCCACAGCTACCTTTGCTATTGCTGTGGTAAGTGGAAAACATGTATTTCTGGTAATCAAGTTACCTTAAAAAAGCATACAGTTTAATGGCTGCAAGTCTGTTTCACAAGGTCAGTTTATAGCATAGGCTGTACATTTTCTTAGACTAGGTAGAGCATAAAGATAATAATACACTATTAACACAAACTGAGTCACAGTGAACTAGCATTTCACAAGCAATAAAAATAAATAAGAGAAAAAGGAAACAAATATTTAGGCCACAGTCTTAACAGTCACTGGGAGAATGATCTTTAAGAAGACAGGTACATCATCTGTGACAAATGTTTTATTTTGTTTAAAGAGAGACAAAAACATTACAGAAAACTAAATTATATAATAATACAATAGCAAATGTAACAACTTCAGCAGAGGTTATTAAACGCCACATATGGATCAAGAAGAACAATTTTTAACTAAGGTTTGCAAACAAAAAGTCGTTGAATTACAGTGATATTCGCAGAAAAAACAAACACTTTTCCTAGGGCTTGTATCAGATCACCTGGGGAACTTAGGTATGGAGGCCTGAAAAATAGTAAAATTGTTTACTACGAATGAAGAAAGGTTATAGAAGGTATAATAATGGAAAGATATAATTAATACAAATTATAAGGTAGGGTGAGACTTCTTCAATGCTTAGTAACACCTGATTTGATTGCCAACATGCTACACAATGTATCAATTGTATTGAACATGTGGAGAGTTTAATATTGTTTAATACTATCAGTGACATAGTAAGAAATTGCTGATTAATTGCATATTCACATTAAAGGGGAAATCACCTGCACCTCAGATAAACATAACGCAAATTCTAGCCTTTGAACAGCCTAACCAGTTGGCCAGTAACATTCTAAACTCTGTGTTGTCCACATACAGTAAGTTAAACAGCAAGGGCTTTGTACACAGAGTACTGGTATATTCTCAGCTGAGGACAGGGCTCTCCTTCAGTCAAGGTAAAAGGATAATTATGTCACTGCTAAAAAGAAAAGGTACCACGCAATAAAATAACTACCTTATTGTTAAAAATTAATGACTCAATGCACAGAACAGGATTAAAACCAGAACTGGTTTCAACTAACCAGGAAAATACACAGAATAAAAGAGTCCTTTTTTTAGGCATGTGTGCCACATCACTGTCCGACAGAGACACAGATGGTAGCACTTTTGCATCTTTTTATAGTCACTGTAATGAAACATTAACAGTAACATAGGGGGATGTATGCATTTGTGTGATCAGCTCAGAGTTAAGCTAGTAATTTTCCACACAGTTACCTATTTTCTGTTAAGGCATGCAGCTGGATGACATCCTTTACGTAACAAGAAAAGAAACAATGAATGGGAAAATTGGAAACACACAGACTTGACAGGACTGACTGAAGTCAACAGGAAATGTCTCCTTGACCTTATTATCTTTTAAGTTAATTATTTTATTAATTTATTTATTCAGTATTTTCATACTGAGAACAGCCAATAGACAATCTTTTTTTCATATATGTCTTGTCATGAAATTGCTGCTATTTATTTTGGAGTGGAAATAACAATTGTAAGCTATGCTTTTTTTCCAGCCTGAGGCCAGTTTGCTACAAAGCCCTATTATATACAATTACAACTTGAATTTAGTCCAGAATTTATGTGGAGAAGACATGCTTCCACTAGAAGCCTATCAAGACTGTACTTAAGAGTTTCACACTTACTGTCCATCAGCTTTCAGGCCATACATGAAATATTGATTTTATTCTAAATTATTTTTAACCTGCCTACTTTGGAGATGACTTTCCCTGCACTGTACATTTATGTCACATATCCTGAAGAGGGATCTCTACACTGCTACTTCATAAGGTTTTTTCATGGGAGTATTTGAATAATTTCCATACTTTAAATTATACTCAGGCTCATTTGGTCTTTTAGACAACACCTGTTTTTCCACTAGGGCAGATGAAGAAGGCAGGACCAAAAGCACTAATTATCTATGAGCAATTAAAGTTTCATGGAGAAGAAATCTTAGTTGCAGGACTCGACTGAGCAAGGAATTTTACTGGAAGTCCCCTTCACTTTTACTGAGGGTGTCCTATTAAAAATATCTTTAAAAATTGGAAAAGATATTCCAAAACAGTGTATGATTATAATTTTGGTTAGTATAAATGGACACAAGAGGGGTCAGAGTATAAGAACACAATCTGAGTAGAATAAATACCAGTGTATCCTAGTTTTGGCTGGAATAGAGTTAATTTCTTCTCAGTAGCTGGCACAGTGCTGTGTTGTGGATTCAGTATGAGAATAATGTTGGTAAGACACTCATGTCTTCGTTGTTGCTAACTTGCGTTTATCCTAAATCAGGGACTTTCTTGTGTCTCATGCTCTGCCAGTGAGGAGGTGCAGGGAAAAAAAAAAGCTGGGAGCATAGGCAGGACAGGTGACTCGAACTGGCCAAAGGGATATTCCACACCATAAAACATCATGCACAGAATATAAACTGCGGATTTCTATTACCAGGTACCCAGAAGGGGCTGATCGGGCCTGGGGGCAGGGTCTGGCATTGGTTAGCAGGTGGTGAGCAATTGTATTGTACATCACTTATCTTTTTATAATCATTACTATTATTATTATTATAATAATTGACTTGGTTTCAATTATTACACTGTTCTTATTTCAACCATCAAGTTTTACTTTTGATTCTCCTCCCCATTCCACCGGGGTGGGTGGAGGGGAGGGAACGGCTGCCCGATGCTTAGCTGCCAGCTGGGGCTAAACCAGGGCACACCAGTGACTTTGAATAGCCGCTAAGTAAGCTTACGATGGATAAAATAGGTGTAAAGTACAGTAGGCGTGACCTCTATTGCATACCTCTGCTGCAATAGCTATGTTAGATGCATGAGGAGGTGTAATCTTTCATCACACTATAGAAACAGAAGTGCTCATTTTAGATCCAACTTTCAGCAGACCACCAGAGTCTTGCTGGCACAGTCTACCTTGCTGCCCCAGGACTGCCCCTGTATATACTAGGCAAGATTTATAGGAAAAGGCAGGATTTATTAGAGCAGCTAAATATATATCAGGCCAGCATTAGCTAAATATATACTACATTAGGCTAACAAACTCTCTGTCAGGACCCAAAAAAAGAGCAAATTGCCTGAAACTGTATAAATCTATAGCATTCACCCCAACATGACAACTGATACAATGTGCCTGTAGCATGTATTAACACTAAAGGCAGAAGCATCTCTACTATACATCCAATTTAACAGACCGACTCCAATTCACAACCTCTTAATCCCCCAGCTGCCTCAGAAACGGAAGAGACAGATTGTGAGGGGCACTCACCCGGCAGTCCTTCTGTCAGACACCATGGGATGAACCTCTCTGATGCACTGGCAGTAGCAACAGGGTGGAATTCAGATTTAACAGCTCACCATTTATCCTGTCCTCTTTCTGTCCAGCTTGGTCTTCACTTTTACATGTGCTAGGAACTGGAAAAAACCCAGGCTGCCTCGAACTAGAATCCCATGAGGACATTTTCACAGGAGTTAACATACTGTGATAAAATTAGGCACCCACACAGTTCTAAATCCAAACAGTTGATTTAGGTGAAAACTACCAAATGCCTTGCTCCAACCAGGATGAGTTAACTTGAGAGACAGTTCCGTGTCTAAACAGAGGCCAGAAGTGTGGGTGTACTTGATGCAGGCACAAATGTTTTAAACTGGGTAGCTCAGGTAGGGGTAAGAGCATCTCTATAGCAGCACAGACCTCCCTGGAAACCAGCAGATCAACGTCTACCCAAATTCCTTGCCAAATTTTGTTGATTCCCTGTTGATTCTGCTGACCATATGAAGCAGTGTGCTGCCACTTCTTAACAGCAATTTTCGCCAAAGCTTACTAGTTTAAAGTTACTTCTGATACTTCTTCAATTCCATCTTTGGGTACAGAAATAACCTTAGGTAACTTGTCTGGCCATGTCTTTCTACCTTTTTATGACAGGAGGGTTCTGTGAATTTCCAGCTGTGAGATATCACCTTTTATACAAGGCAAGCGGTGGGAAAGCTAAAATCAGACATTAAGTGTAACACATTGTTTTTGTCTTACTTTTTTCCCCCCTAGTAACTTTTAAAAATAAGGCACAGAAAACTACATACACGGGAAGAAAGTGTATTACCAGAACTTCAGACAGTGGGGGTTTGGGGTTTTTTGGGGGGGGGGGGGGCTTTTTGTTTGGTTGGTTTTTGTGTTGTTGGGGCTTTTTTTTCCCCGTGGGTTTTTTTTTTTTTTTTTGTGTTGGTTTGGGGGTTTTTTGTTGTTTTTGTTTTTTTGGTTGGTTTTTTGTTTGTTGGTTTGGTTTTTTTTTTTGGGAGGGGGGGTTCTCCCCCCTCAGAAAGGAATTAAAGCAACCAACCGCATCCACGACTTTCCCATAAGGAAATCTAGTAAGTAAAAAAATCTCCCTAGAACCCCGAATATACGGTTTTATAACAGAAGTTCAACCTTATCCAGCATTTACACCTCGTAAACCCATCCTGCGAGGCGAGTCCTGTGTCCGGCGCGGCGGGCCCGCAGAGCTCCGCGGCAGGTGAGCGGCGGCCAGCGGGCTCCAAGGGGAGCTCCCGAAGGAGGGAGAGATGCCGGAGGGTGGGTGACCTCTCCCCGGGGGACGGAGGATTTTGATACCCGAAATCTCTGCCTCTCAGGATGGCACTGCACCCACTGTGCTCAAATTACGAGGCGTCTAATTACCTTTTGTCTTGGCAGGCGCCGCCAGGGACGCGGAGCGCGGCCACCAGGAAGCGGGCGGGCCGCGACACGGTCCCTCCGCGGGTGCAGCCCGGGGCCGCCCCGCCGCCCTCCGCGCCGCAGCCCCG
>VYZT01048986.1:18853-34820 GCA_013400735.1 Pomatostomus ruficeps
GGGGCCGCCAGGGATATGCGGCAGCGGCTGTTCCCTGTGCTGAGCCAGGCTCTGCGGGGCTGGACGCGCCCCTGGGCCGCCCCGGCCTCGCGCTCTTTGCCTCAGGGCCGGCGGCGCAGCTCTCTCGGGTACGGTGCGAGTGCGGCGGGGCCGGGGCAGGGCCGCGGGTCCCGGGGCCGTGTGACCCGGAGCCGTGAGGCCGGAGAGCCCCCGCCGTGTTGTGTAAGAGGCGGCGGCGCGGCCGGGCGGGGACACCTTGTGAGTCCAGGGGAGCGCCCGCCCTGCCCCGACTGCTGCGGGAGCCGGGGGAGCTCGGGCCGTGGAGCGGGGCTGGCGGCGGAGCCTTCCGGGCAGGCGGTGGGCGAGCTGGGGGCGGCGGGGCCGTGTGTGCCGAGGAGGCCTGAACCTTGTGTCCTGCTCTGCTGCCCGGGAGAGCCCGGCCTGACGTGCTCCGGTGTTTGCAGCTGCACTTCCCTTGACAAAGCAGGCTTGGTCATCAGCCGTGCGGCTTTCGTTGCCCGGGGGCTTGTTTTGTTGTTCTCCTTCCCCCCCAAAAAAACTCCGTGAATTGTCACGTTACTTAACTTCCCATGTCTTCCTGAGACATCATTATGAAAAAAAAAGTTTAAAATCTTTAAGAAGAAACTGCTATCAGTTACCCAAACTTGATGGGAGCGGCCTCTTCAGTTTCTGACGAGTTGTCTGGCACTGGCATTGTGCGGGGCTTGTTATTGCGTGTTTGTGTTACCAGTGTCACCAGCTCCAGTGGAGAGAGAGCAGCTAACCTCGATCACGGGAGGAGCGGGCGGGAGGCTTGGCATACCTCACTTTTAGGGGCAATTTAAACTGCGTAACAACTCGGCAGAGTTTTTCCAGGAAGGGAGCTGGGGTAAGGGACAAAGGCTAAGTTGTTTTCTTTCTTTTATTAACACTGTACTTGTTACCTTAGTAGCCAAACCTATTTTTAATACTGCAGAAGTAAGGGACGTCAAAAGTAGCATCTTTCCGGGCAAAAAAGTGAGTTATGATGACTCATACCGTCGGCGCTCATGTGTCAAAATTCGGATGCACTGGTACTGTTCATTATTGCTATTTATGCTTCAGAATTGTAAAGGTAATCCAAGGTGTATATCTGGAGCCAATGGTTTTTTCAGGCTGTAGTTTCTCCTGCTAGATTACTCTTCTTTAAGCATGTGAATATGTGCAGTGTTTGGACTTAACTTTATATATGTGAGTAAGCCTGTTATGTTTTCATACGGTCTACAACCATGATTTAATCATCCATTTAATTTTAATTGTGAATTAGAATTTACATAAATGATAATGAAATGAGAGCAGGCATAGTTCTTTCATGTGATGATTTTTTTAAGATGTGAAAATTAAGAATCTTTTTTTCAGTTACATGTTCCCTGTTTCCATCTCTGTTCATGTTTTAGCTTTTTCTTTTCGTAACATTTTTAACCTTCACCCGTATGTAGAGTAGCAAGACAATTTCTCAGTTACAACTTACCTCCTTTTCATCTCATGTACAGCATTAAAATGATCTATTCTAGTTGGGAAGTCCCTAGAAGAATTCTTATTTCTATGTTTGCCTGCTCTTTTTGCTCGCTTTCTCCTTTCTGTCTTCAATCAGTGTAAAGCTGTGGCTTAATCCCTTGGATGAAACGGTCCCTTTGGGAATTGATTGAAGTGTCAAGCATATAACTTATTTTGCACATGAATACAGAAGCGCTCCCCTCCCCTGTTAGATCCAGAAGAAAGAGGGAAGGGACAAGAAGTTCATTACTTCCAGTGTTTCTCTGTACTGGAAGGTATTAGGCTCCTAGCTATAGGGGACATTGCTGGTTATTGTAGAAGTCATTTACTAAAAATGCAGTCAGACCATTTGAGAAATGGCATGTGGGGTTGATAGTTTTGATATATTAATTCTATTGTATTAGATACTTTTAGTGTAACTTTGGTGTCTGATCATTTAACAGCATACAAATCAAAAAGTTTGTGATAAAAATCTAGAGAAATTGCTTTAATCAGTTTTGGGTCTGGTGATGTATTTGTGTATGTGCATGATCTGTCAGTGAGTATCTTTGCTTTCAGCTTTTATAATGCCCAGAAGTTGCTAAAATATTCTTATGAGATAGCACTTTATAGATAATAAGGTGATTTTTGATGGATCCTGTTTGAAAGTTGCTTCACTACGTCTTTGTATTAAAATCTTACCTTCTACATCTTGTTTTTAGAATGAGTCAGAACTATAGTTTGCCTGAACAATTGAGATGGAAAAGAATGCTGGAGAGCAGAGAGTTTATTTATAATGCTAACAGTAGAACCAGAACTGAATTGTCCAAAATCGCAAAAACTAAACTACAGAATAGGTGAACAGCCAGGCCTTCCTTTGTTGAAACACACCGCTGACTCTTGTAAACTGCTCGTTGTTATGGGTTTGTTGCTCATGTCAAAGCTCTAGTGTTAGATAAGCAGTTGCTTTTAATGTGGGATTACAGTGCTTTTAATGATTCAGAATTCTAAAGTTCTCTCTGTTTTTGTTGCTAGATCAGATTTTCTTGCCAGTTCTCTCATCTTTCTGTGAGTTTCTTGTTGTTGTGCTGTATAATTGAAGTTTTAGTCTCGTTCGTTTTTTTTTTTTTAATTCAGACCTCACAAGATTTTCTTTTTGAGGGTATAAGACAGATGGTAGCATAAAGCATTAAGTGAGTTGGCTTTACAAAGAGTTTTGGGCAATCTGATGTGCTACTTGCACATAAATCTATGAAATACACATAAAAACACAGAATAAAGCAGAGAGCTTTCTCCTGGAGCATCCAGTTCAACATTTCCCGCTGTGTGTGAGGGCCACGAGCTAGACACCACCACAGTCCTGGGGCTGTGGAACAAGCCCTGCAACTGTAGGGTGATGGAGGAAAAATGTTGGGGGGAGGAGGAGAGAATGAGAACCAGTGGTCTGCAAGTATTCAATGAATGAATTAATTAATGCAATTAATTGAATTAAAGAGTACGTTTCTTAAGAAAATGTGTAAAATATGCTTTGAAGCAGCTGGTCACATAGTACAGAAACTAGTCTGATCAGTCATGTTCTTAACATGCAATTTGAAAATACTGATGGAAGCCAAATTACTATGCCACATTTTTGAAAATTTTAATAATACTACATTTTAATGACATCTAAAGATTAAAACCAGATAATTTTTCTTTAAAACAATCCCCCCACACTCCCTCCTCCAGTCTTCTAAATAATTGAAGGCTTCAAAACCCTTTTGGAATTTTGTAAAATACTGAATCTAAGAATTGCTGGGGAAAAATTAATTGTTTCATTTCTGGTGAATGTGGTTAGAGCTTGTTTACCTTGGAGGTTGTGTTTGGGTTAATTGTTTGGGGCAATTTTTGAGGACATAGGAAAAGTAAGCTTTTTAGAGATTAAAATAAACTTGTTATCCTTCATTGCTATGTGTAAAATCAGATTGTATAAGGTCCTGCCTTTTGTTTGACTTTTTTACCTAGTGCTTTCGAAACTGTGGAGCCCTCAAGTTAAGGAATGTAAACTTAGGGCAGTAAATTAACTTTATGGTGTCTTGATTGTACATCCCATCTCACTTGGCCAACACATCATTGTACTTCTCAGGCCAGTTGCTCAGAGGGTGCCTGATCTTACATGTGAGACTACCAGGGCCCTTGTTTTTGCCGAGGTCACACGTGGTACGGTCTCATTAATGCTACTGGTAATTCCTGTACACCGGTGTTACACGCCAGGGTTTCTGCTGTCACGTTGGCAGTGAAGCCTGTGGCAGACTAAGTTTTACTGCTGTGATCTAGAAGTTGTACAAGCTGGACTCCTTGGGAAACAAGAGCAAGGCAGGCATCTGCCCTGGCCACCATCATTAGGAGGGAATTTTCTGAGTCAATTACAGACTTGGCAAAAAGCTTCAGACTGAGGTTCTGAAAATGCTTTAATTGTAGTGAGACTTTAGAATTTCGTCAAATTGAACTACATAACAAAACCTTATAAATATTCATCATCTTCAAACTTGCCTGATTTGGCATGATTAGTTGTTCTTAATAACTTGGGAGCACTGATTAAATCATTGTGGGTCTTTGTAGTTGGATCTTTTGTGTATGAAGTAGTAGGCTGAATTCCTGATGAGTTTAAAAGTGATAAAACATGTTAACATTTCGCCGTTTATCTACTTATGCAGTCTGTCTGCCTGTGCATACAATCAGAATTATTTAGATCAGTATCAGGGATGTGTTGGGATCTTATACATTCTCTGGCTTCATGACAATAAAATTCACACGAGATTGATGCTTTATGGATGTTGAATCATGAAGTAGTTTAATCTCTAAGTGTCTAAAAGAAGGATTGATGAACCTGTAACTTGAAAGAGTATGGATAGTCTCCTGAAGAATCCCTTTTGGTAATATTTACCTGAATTGATCTAATTTGTTAATTTTTTGGGGGGGGGGGCGTGTTACTCTTTCACTGCTCCATTTTTATTACATTCTTGGTAACAGAACTTAAAATATTTGGCTGATTTTAGAGGAAAACTTTACTGCCTACAGTTTAGTCTAAAAAACCTGCATTTTTTATTATAACATACAGGTGAATGGAAATGTTAAGAGAGTAGGTAGATTCTGGATTGTCTTACTAGTAATGTTACACATGAAAGGATATCACAATGCCATCAAATTCTACTGCTGTCATGATCAGAAGCAGGTCCAAGAGACAAAGAGGAGGGGTGCAGACCTGTGCAAGAATGCAGATTTACTTGGTTGTTGCAAAGCCATGAGCTTGCAACTGAAGAAGTTCCTGGGCTCCTCCAGAGTGCTCAGTTCTTGTGCTGTCATCCTTGTAAGAGAGGTGGGAAAGCTCTGGCTGGTAGTTCTGCAGCACCGGGTCTCCTGCCAAGGCACACAGCTCTGCTTTCACTCCACGCATTGGCAGCTGGAGAAACCTTCATGTAAACCAAGATGGATTAGTAAATAACACAGAGAACATGTTACCAGTGGTAACTCCTGTGCAGGACAGAACAGCGATTCTCACTCAACAAAAGTTTCACTTCACTCTGGTAAATGGTAAGCAATTAGTTGCATAAAAACTTCAAGCAAACATGAATATTAAGGCAACAGCTGGAAAGCAAGCATCAGAATCTGCTGAGATGGTAACTTGCCTTTCTTCAGGAGCAGACCTGTGTACTAGTGCTTGACTTCAGTATGCCTGCTGTTGTGACAAAAAAAAATCTTGAGAAGCACTTTGGAGTTTGTGCCTTGGGGGTCATATTTTTATTAGCTAGTCACATTCTTGCATTGAAGCAACCCTCAGGAGTTTCTGTTAATTGGTTTTCAAATATGGTCCTTTAATTGTTCAAACACTGGACTTAGATTTGACTACACAGGCTAATTTTTAATTAAAGTAAGTTTGCTAAAATAACTTTGAGAGATTAAAATAGTGAAGCAGAATCATATATCACTTAATCCCACTCTGTAATACTCTGTTTGGAGGTGAAACGTGGCATCCCCAGAGAGCCTTGCTGGTTCCAAGGGACTGCCTGCCTGGAAATGATTACAAAAATGGAACCTCAAAGAATAGAATATAATTTCACTAGAAGTGCTGTAATTGAAAATTCAGTGTTGGTTTTGACTGATACTTCTCTTGTACAAGTGAAGTAATTTTGATGAGGAGGAAGAATATTTCCTATTCATTGAGTAGGGACACTGTTCTCAGTTCAGACATCCCTATTCTTTTTTTCTTTGTACCTTTGTCATCTTGCTACCTGTAATTTTTGAGCCAGAAGAAGAATTCCCGCTGCCACAATAATGCTTTGTATTGTTCCTGCTATTTCAGCTTTATTGGATCTTTCTCTGCTGCTTCTGTTTTGTGGAAGTAGTATGGCAATATTTCTTTTAATGTTTTTGTTAGGATACTAGCTCTGCAATAAGCATGGCACCTTCTCTGTGGAAGAGTTACCTTGCTACGTACCAGCAGCATCTGGTGCTCACCGTAATGACAGTACAGTAAGTAGCTATAGCACATGGACTTTAGGACAGCTTCTGAACATGACTTTAGAAATTAAGCTACTTCTCAAAAAAATAAGTACAGAATTTCTGGGTTTTTTTACTTTTTTTTTCTTGCCTGTGGTTAAAAGCAGTTCTATTGTCAAAAAATGGTTTGTAGAGTTTCAGGATTCCAGTGTGAGAGAACGGAGTGTGGTATTTTTATAAAGCAATGGCACTTACATAAAAGCTGCATGGAAAAACAATCATGAGGGCATGTTTAGTATTGGGTCTTACAGTTTACTCCTTAAGAAAACGCAATGGTATAAAAGTTCTATCTAAAGTGAAGTTTTTTCTTCTGGCTTTTGTTTTGTAGTAACATAGCACCAAGAGGAACAGTACGTAAGCAGGAAGGTCTTGGTCTTTTTCTTTTGACGTATTTGCCTTCCAGGAGTATTACATAGCTGATCAGCTCTTGCTTTTATTCCAGTTGTTGGGTACTGTGATTCACTTTGCAGCAAAATAATTGTAGGTAATCATGCAAACCCGTATGAAGTTAGAGAATGTTGTACTCACAATGCCCATTGAAATAACAATGAAGATGGAGATAGAAATTTCAGTCCTTAGTTTGAAGGCTTAATTACTGATTTTGTCCTTTTGAAAATTGTAGGTTTTTCCTGTACTGGAATTTCACTACCAAGCAGGAAGTAGCCTATAAGAAGGCTGAAGTAGGGAATGATAATAAAATGAGGTGGAGGTGTACAGCTTCAGAAGATATCAATTGAAATCTCATAAGGTTTCATGGCTGCGTAATTTGATGAATCACATTGGAAAGATGAGTCATCTGAACAAACAGTAAAGTTCTGTGACTTAATGATGCGGTGTAGAAATAACAAGGAGATCTCAGATGACAAGGAAATTGTATAACATTTAAAAAACCCCCACAACTCGAGTAGTTTATAGTGTATATATGTCTTCTGACTGAGATAGAATATTCTAGCTGAAAACCAAAGTATAGGTGTTCATTAGCAGACATGGAATCAGGAGCTTAAGGGACCTCCTTGTTCTCCTGCTTACTTAGCTTTGTCAATCCAATTTGTGTGCAAGTGAAGAACAATAAGGAACAGTTTAGGTACTGATTTTCATATATGAAAAGTAGTATCCTCACTTCAAAAATTTTACACTATCTTAAGTTTAATAGAGTTTTTTCTTAAAACTCTGAACTTTGAACTTGGAGGCATCTTTCAATTGTTAGCATGGTTTGTATCAGTGCTGCTGATGCAGAAAAACAGAGACTTTGTGGTACCTGGAGTAATCTTTGTATTTCCATGGTATCTGCATTTTTTCAGAGGAAGGAGGCCCATAGATATTCCACACAGTTCTAGCCTGAGTACAGGGTTAACTAGTGGATAAATGGCCAGTTTAAGTGAGAGTGTACACATTTAAATTCAGCATTTCAGCTACTGTTTAGTGATTACATTTTACTGCACTTTTGTTTTTTAAAGTATTTCTTAGTGAGAGAACCATGTTTTACTAGTGGAAATGTTTCCCTCTAAAATGAATTGAAGCACACATTTAAAAAAGTTACTTCATGTTGTTGATAGCTTTTGCTCAGAGACTTTCAGATTGTGAATCAGTCACACTTAGTTTCTTAGCATTTCAAAATTGCGCCTTTAAAGCAGGATGTCTTGTAGCATCTGTTAAACTAGCGATAGAAGTTTAAACGCAAGACAGTCTATTCCTGTTTATCATGGCAGTTCTGCAGTCTTGGTGTTTTTACAGCAATATTGTGAACAGTGTTACCGTTCCTTGCTTGAGTGTACTAATCCTGTGGTCTGTTGGTGAAATTTTGTTTGTCTGACAATCAGAGTTACAACATTCCTAATATAATCAGCAATTCAGATATGTGAAGTACTTTCCTGAAGTTTGAAAGTATACTTGAGATAGCAGTGTATGCTTAATTTGATTTAATTTTTATCGTAATCGAATAAGGGGATGACATTTATTAAGTTTGGGTAGTTTAAATTACAGTTAATGTAATACTTGAAGCATTCAATTAAGTGATCTACATTTTTATTGTGTTACTTAGTCTTCAAGGTTTCTTTTTTGTTTTAGCAGCAATATCTCTCAGGGTTTTTAGGCAATTTCAGTGAATGTTGGACATAATAGAACTTCTAGCTGTCACTATTGCCCTTTATTGTCTTGCATAATATTAAAATATTAGCAAAGCTTAAGTGAAAATATTAAGAAATTTCTGTTTTCTTTAAGGTTTCAGAAGGAGACAAACAACAAAATGAACAATCCAGCTATTAAGAGAATAACAAATGAAATTATCAAATCACCCGAGGATAAACGAGAATATCGTGGACTGGAATTGGCAAATGGCATTAAAGCTCTTCTCATTAGTGACCCCACCACAGATAAGTCTTCAGCAGCACTTGATGTGCACATAGGTATTCAATTCATGTTGTGTTCATTATGTCATTAATAAAAATTCATAAAGTTTTGTATCCTGATGCAAATAAACTGACAGGAGTGGTATGCAGTTGGCAGCCTAGCCTTTTATTGTAATTTATAGTTCATTTAATTCCTTGACACATCAAGTTGAAAATTATTAGAGCTAAATGCTCTTATTGTACTCTGTGTTTACTCAAGTGTAGCTCAGTCAGTAGAAAGACTGCTTTTAACCATTAAGTTTCATGTTATGAAAGATCTTTTGTAAGCAGAAAAGGGGCGGGTGCAAGTGCAATTATTTCAGACAGCTCCATCTGTCATGTCTGACGTTTTTTTTCATGCTAAGTTGTTGATGTGTAGAGGTGAGAAAATGCTGTAGTGCTAGAGAAGTTGGAGAGGCACTCCCTAACTTCAGTGGTGCTTGTGTGTGCAAACAGAATATGGGAAATAGAAGGGGAAGGCAATTGCTTTGACTCTTTGGAATAATGGAAGCCTTTCCTTGTATCTGAGGTATATCTCAAGCTTGTGTAGTTTTTCAGTTGCTTGCGAAGTATGATGCATGTGTGCATAACCTGAACATCCTCTTGCCTTATCTGTAATTGTGAGCTCTTACTGCTGTTTGTGTTAGGACAGAGCTAACAGAGGACCTTTGAAAACTTCTGGCCTTTCTTGTTGTGGGGATGGCTCTCCCAGATCATTGTCTAGCTCAGAGGATCCCAAATGTGGTTTTGTTTAGGTCCTGTGACAGTGATAGCCAACTGCAGCATCCATTGCTGCACATGTGCTGGAGGAGATGTATCTGTTGCCTTCATCTCTGCTCTCCCACTGCACACGCTGAGGCGGGACTGCCACTCAAACTTCTGCCTTTCTGTCTTCCATTCTTCCAAATCATTATTGTCTTTTAATCTGTTTACCTTCACACCTACTAGCTGGTCATCCATAGCTGCTTGTGTTCAGGCAATTACAGTTATCACTGGTCCTATAAACCATAGGTTAAATGCCTCTTCAGTTACGGCTGGCAATTGCTGCCTCTTAACACTGTGCAGTTACTGAAGTCAGGGTATAGATTTCAGAACAGTGTGGTTTGCCAGGTCTTTTCAGATTATGAGTCATGGACTTCAATTGAAAATCATCTGTGTAAGGAAGTGCAAGCCGATCTGGAGAGGCAGTTTAAGACACTAATTGGCTCAGTTACTAATTCTAATTTTTTAAAATTTTTTTTTGAAGATTAAGTTTAGTTGACTGTAGTTGCACAAGTGTCTTCTTACAGCTACCGAATTGATATAATTGCCTGAAGCAATATGCTATAAATATAGAGCACTTTAAAAGACTTAATGTTTTAGTGTTGCTTTTTATGAATGGTTACATGAAATTTTTCCTCTTGCAGGATCCTTGTCTGATCCCCCCAACATTGCTGGGCTTAGTCATTTTTGTGAGCATATGTTGTTCCTGGGAACCAAGAAATATCCAAAAGAGAATGAGTATAGCCAGTTTCTAAGTGAGCATGCTGGGAGCTCGAATGCTTTCACGAGTGGTGAACATACCAACTATTACTTCGATGTGTCACATGAACATCTAGAAGGTGCACTGGACAGGTAAACACATTTTTTCAGTATTTAAATTTTTGTTACAGAGGTTCTACTTGAATTTATTAGTGTAAAAGTTTTTTGATAGGTCTATCATTATGATATTAAAAAAAAGGTAAAAACTATCTTTTGTTAAAACTGATAACCATATATTTTTCATTTCAAAAGTCTTACTCAGATTTTTTTTCAGCTAGGAAACTTCTTCATTGAGGCAGAATTTTTGAAGTTTAAATGTTGTGTTTACACTTGATATTTTTGGAAATTTGGGGCACAGAGTATGATCATGAACTTACATATTGTGCAAATACTGGGATGGTGCGACAAATGCTGTACTTCCCATGGGATCCTTATTGACAGCAGAACAAGAGTGAAGTCTAGAAATATATCAGGATGCTCTTAGGAGAGGGAACTTGCTGAAATCTTGGTATTTTGTGGGAGGGGACAGAAATTGCAAGGTGTGTAGTCAGTGAGGTAGAGTGAATTTTCTCTTTGGCTTCTCCCTGGGTGTCTGACAAGAGTTACTTGATCGGTGAAATTAGGAGCTTCTTGCAGCTAAACCTAAAAACAGGAGAAATTTTCATTGTGTGAATTGTGATGCAGGGCCCTTGATTTTTAGTACCTTGCCTATATGATGGACATGTTGTTGTCTGCATTTATACACAAAGAAGTTGAGAAATAAGGATACTGAATCAGTGTCAAAACTGTTACAGAATTCTTAAATTCTGCATTAAAAAGAATGTATTCAGCTGTTTTCAGGAGGTACCAAGCTTTATATTTACCTGGTAAAATTTATGTATAGTGTTCTTGACTTGAATTAAATTTTTTCTTTTTAGATTTGCCCAGTTTTTCCTGTGCCCTCTATTTGATGAAAGTTGCAAAGATAGGGAAGTGAATGCTGTTGATTCTGAGCATGAGAAGAATCTGATGAATGATGCCTGGAGGTTGTTTCAATTGGAGAAGGCTACTGGAAACCCCAATCACCCTTTCAGTAAATTTGGAACAGGTTTGTCAGAATATAATTATCTATCCAGTGGAGTTCTGTTTAACCTACATAGTAGTATTGTTTATATAAAATTACTAAAGACAGACTGAAACAATTCTCTTATTTTCCTCTCCATACATGTTTATTATGGTGCTTTATCACATTTTTCCACATCATAGACCAAACAGAGCTAGACAAAAGCGTAGGAAAAAGAATGATCCAAGACTTGGAGTACAATGATGAAGCAGCCTTTATGATTCTGATAATTACTGCAGTGAGTGCTGTTTTCCAATTACTGAATTTGTCATAATTTGGTACTGTTAAGTCTTTGTGCATAACAGAGGGGATGAATTGTGTTTCAATTGTTGTTAACCACATGCTTTTTGTTAACTAATACTGCATTTAGACTAGATGACAGTGACTCGGTCAAATCAGAAAGATCAGCAAAATACTGTGAAAATGACTGAGTAGGAATATAGAAAAAAAATCTGAACTGTATAAGACAGATAGATAAAATGATCTTGGACAAATCTCAATCTTATGACTGGTTGGTTTGGTTTGGTTTTTTTGTTTTGGTTTGGTTTGGTTTTTTTTGTTCAGGCTTAATTATTCACAGAATGCCTAGTAACAATTTTAAATAAACACCCTAAAACTTCAATTTGGAAAGCATTAAAGTTAAGATACCATAGTTCTGGACAAAACCACAAATGTTTGATGCTTTGGTAGAAGTTTAAATGTTGGGTGTTTTTTTTAATAGGCATTATTTTCTACACGAATTTGTTTTTGAAACTGTTAAAGGAACAGGACTGCATTGTTTAATCATTGAGCACAATGTGCCCAAAAAAAGGTGTTCTGTGGATGGGTCAGTTTGCTCTATGAATAATTGACTCAAATATTGGGTACAGTAGGAGGATGGGAGAGCAGATAATGGTCTTTAAGGGAGTGGTTTCTTCCTCTGTCTCAAGAAAGACAAGAATACCTTTACATCTGTTGATGGAGGGCATAGTTATGGGTCTGGTAGCCACTTGCCACAAGAGCAGGTATTGTTGGCCAGTAAAGTGTCTGTAAAAGAGAAACTATAACTCCATTCTCCAAACAGGTAAATTTAAAAATAAAGCCGTGGGAGCTGTGCATTACTAGGCAGGTGTTCAGAGTACATTCTGTAATCTCTGCTACTGAAGACATTATTTAATTTTTATGTAGCACACAGAAAACATAAGTGGAAGCTGCAGAAATAATTTTGTACAGTTTAAGAAGGTTGTCTAGCTCACACAAGTGAAACGTTTTCTTGGGGAGAATACCCAAAATGTGCTCAAATTCAACAGCAATAGTCATAGTCCCCTCTCCTTAGATTAGGTTCTGATTCTGAAATTGAGTTATAGCACCTAGCTTTCCAGTAAGTATGACTTTACAGAAGTAGAGCTCAGCTTTGATGGTTTTTATTTACCCAAAGAGATGACAACTGTGATGCATTTGGCATCCTTTCCGTCAGCTGAGATGTTGTTAATTTAGCAGAGTATCAGAATTACTCCGTTTGATGCTTCAGGTCACTGCTCATTGCTGTGCACCCTGTTTGATCAGTAAACCTTCTATTATTCCTTGTCTGTCCATAGAAACAAATGCACCTTCCAGATTTCTTGTTAAGGGTGTGTATCTGTCCCCAGATATCCTTCACTGATCTCCCTGTGAATTAATGCTTGTGATGGTGATTCTTCTCCATGATTACCCTCAGTGTCAAGTAATTCTCCAGGCACTTCTGCACTGCCTGATGTCCGTTTTCCTACACCTGCAGGGTGTCTTCTGACTGTTGCTTCCTAATGTACTTCAGTACTGTAACAGCACAGTTACTGAAGTGAAGCTTTAACTATGTGTTATTTTATTTTGACTTTTGTATTGATGCTGTAGGAGTAAACAGAGTAGGGTGTCTAGATCTTCACCATTCAATTTGTCTGCAGATGGTGAGGAGTATAGACAAAATATTTAAAACATAAGACATTATTGATCCAATTTTCTTATTATTGATTATTTTTAAAATTACTGTCCATCCAAAGGAAAGCAGACTGATTAATTGATGTACTTCTTTTTGATCTGTAAGTTCATAAACATCAAATATTCTTAATTGTTTTTGTGTTACAGGGAACAAACTCACTCTGGAAACTAGACCAACCAAAGAAGGAATAGATGTAAGGCAAGAGCTACTGAAGTTCCATTCTACTTATTATTCATCAAATTTAATGGCTATTTGTGTCTTAGGAAGAGGTGAGTTTTGTTCTGTTGGTTGAATAAGACTTTATATATATACTTGAAAAAAAAATTGAGGTTCCAACTGCTTAGAACCTTCCACAGTTGAGATTATATTTTACATAGGTTTGCCAAAAGCTTAATAACAGTGTGTTGAAAAATATTTGCTTTTTGAAAATAATACTGGCAGACTGGTATTTGTATGGTGTTTTACAGCAATACTTGGATGGTGAGTATGAATGGAAGAAAATTTTTTATCTAATCAAAAGCAAAATTCACTGAGGAATGTTACATGGAAACTTTTTCAGTAAGAATCACCTTGGCAACTGTAAATCTGTACTAAAGAAAAATGTCCCTGCAAGATAAAATGAATGTGTATTTTGCTAATATGCATAAAAATTAGTGGTTTTTAATAGAAAAATATGCAGTTCACAATATTTTAATATATAGTGGTTATATATTGGTTTGCATTGTTTAGTTAGCTTTTTTCCCCTGCATAGTTCTGTTAACGTAGTGTAGGAGCATGCATATATTGAGCAGGAAGGATTCTGCTTTCTCAGTCTAACTGGGATTGTTTTGATAACAAGGTAACTGCTTTTGGAAATCTTTCAAGGATTAAAGTTGTACTCTGAGATGTCCAGGAAACTGATGTTTTTTTCTTCCAATGCCGACCCTTGAAAGGCATTCACTAAGAAATTGACAGATGAATCTTTTTTACCTTATGCTCACTTCAACAAGTGCTCCAAAATGAATTTCTTGAGGCAGATAGCAATTCTGAAGACAGAATTTCAACAGACATGGTATAGGTCAGATTAGGTGAGTTAATGCACATCATAATACTCTTTCTGCAAAAGATCTGCTCTCATTTGTGCAAAGTACTGCAGTCACAGACTGAAATTGGAATGGATGTAAAATGAGAAGTGCTTGAAAAGGTCACAGGTGTGTGTGTTTTGCGTGCTACAGACAGACCTGGCTCACAGGGTACCTGAAGTACTGGACATGAGCTGAGGCTAAAGAAAATTCAAGTTTTGGCAAAGAGGCTTTCACTCTAGAAAATTTGCAGCTGTAATTCTGTGTCCCTTAGACTTTTTGTGGAATGTTTATTTTTGTAAGTGTTCGATATGTGATGTATCTTCCAGTTCTAGCTTAGATTAATCAATAAAATGTGAAGATATATTTTCAGTTACAGGATTGATTTTAATAATGATTGGAGCCTTCCTTTAATAAGCATGGTGCTTCTAGCATGTTACAGTTCAAAATTGAAATATGAATATTTATTTTCCTTTCGAAATTAAAAATCATAACACCATTAAAACAAGTTTTCTGTATAATTCATGACTCTGCCAAACCATATTAAAAAAAAAGTTTGTCAAAATCTTCATATAATGACTGTGTTTTTTCTAATGTTTCTTTATTCTAGAATCCTTGGATGAGCTGACTTGCTTAGTGGTAAAGTTATTTTCAGAAGTAGAGAATAAAAACGTCCCTATACCAGAGTTTCCTGAACATCCTTTCCAAGAAGAACATCTCCGGGTATGTATAGAGATACATCTTTCATTCAGGGTGCCTCTTTTAAATGTTATTATTTATGTTTCAGTAATACATTGTGCACTTCACTACTCTTTTATCAAGTTATCTCTGTTAAGTTTTCTATTTCTTTATTCATTTTCCACCCACTTTTCCATGCTGAGTGTAGTTTTTTACAGTTTATAGTAAAGGTTGCACATCTGGTTGCAGTTGTAAGTGACTGTGAGGTAATTAATTTCCTTTGTTTGTATCATGAATGGCAGAAGTGTTGCCCTAAGTTTTAGATACCTGTACTTTTGAGATCTGGGAGATGTGTTTGCAATGTGTGTATGTGTGTGTGTATGTGAAGGGAACATGATACATGCTCCTGAGATGAATACAATAAATGAGATTCCCTTTGTTTATGGGTCTCCTTGTATGTTTTTCCCCTCAGCAACTTTACAAAGTGGTACCCATTAAGGACATTAGAAATCTTTATGTCACATTTCCTATACCAGACCTTCAGAAGTACTACAAATCGAACCCTGGCCATTACCTTGGCCATCTGATTGGGCATGAAGGCCCGGGGAGTCTTTTGTCAGAGCTTAAAGCCAAAGGTAAGTTGTTCAAGGGTAGAGAATTGAAAAATATTTAATCACACAGTTTCTTAAAGTTTAGCTACGTTTTACTTAAAATAGACCTCTGTATGTTAAAGCCTTCATCTGTTTGAGTAGTTTGAACTCTAAGTTGTTTTGTGCTTTATTTTTGTTTCTACAGCAGGTAGAAATAAATAGGTAACAATCACTCAGGCTGCTGAGGCTGCCATTTTTTGGGCTCCCCTTTATGTGCCTTGTTTAGAGGATTATATGAACTTCAGCATAATGATCTTGCCTCTATTCTGTCAGTAACTTTGAGACTACTGTCAGGTCCCTTATGTCTGGAAGATTTCAAGGATATACCTCTCGCTATTTTTCTTCATATCATTCTGTTCCAAACAGAAGTAAATTATCCAGTAATTAAATGATTTTGAGTTTATCGTATCACTCTGAGTACAGAATGAGATAGCTCTGACTTGTGTTGTGTTTAACTTGCACTGTTGCTGTAGGCATTAAGGAAGTAATCAAAAATTAATCAAAATGAGTTTTAAAAAAATGATGTTGCTGAAGCATACAAAAAGTTGCATAAATTGTTATAT
>VYZT01049005.1:0-23742 GCA_013400735.1 Pomatostomus ruficeps
ACTTGAATTTGTGAATAGTATATATTGTATTATTTTTAGAATGACATTTAATTTTATTCTCTCTAATTTCATTGTTAGAACTGAGGAATAAAAAAAAACATAACTGGCAAATACAATTAAAAGTGCCTCAAGCACAACAATCAGAAGTAAACATTGTGAGTAATGAGAGCAGTTAAAAGTTCCAGCTACGTGGATGCAGGAACTGGGTTAATTGTTTGCAGGAGTTCTTAAAGCTATTGGAATAATACAATGGTTTTAGAGTTCTTCAGTTTTCATTTTGCCAAAACTGTGTAAAATATTTATTCAACAATTTGTGAAAGATTTGAAAAGGTAACAGCATGATCCTTTTTAGTCCTCTACTACGATACTACATCTTTGAAATAGAAAATTGTGTATGCTTACAGGTATTTCTTTACTTGTTTGCCAGGCTTAATGATGCTATCAAAATGGATTAATTATCCATAGTAGAGTACTACTTATCATATTTAAGAAGCTATTATTTTTTTTTAAAGTTCCTTTACACAAAAGTAATGTATTTTCTAATGATTGCTTAGCAAGTGTAGTTTACCTTGAGTTGTTTGAATTTCGTGGCTGAAGTAAGATCTCAATGTAATTGCTGGTTCTTTACCGTGTGTCTAGGTGTACTTTTGCCTTATCTTACAACAAAAAACTTGGCATTATGGAAGGTGTTGCTCTAGCAATATCATGTTTGGAGGATGCCCATTAGGAAAATATGGACAAAACACAATTTGCAGTGCTTGAAGGAAAAATGTCTTCCAGATGTCAGGAATGAACAGCAGTTGGTTTCAGCCGTTTTCAAGTGTCTTGGAAAGATATGTTTTCTGTCCTGAAAATTATCACTGGAGAAACAGATTAGTTAATACAATGAGGGTTTTAAAATATGCTTAAACCACTGTATTTATCACAGATTAATGAATTTAGTACAAGAAATACAGGAAAAAATAATGTGGTACGTTATTTCTGTCTGTTTTATATTCTAGCAAGATGTTAACAGAAGTAGACTTAAATATAAACTCCATTATTAAGGTTTTGAAAGCCAAATTGTTTTATAACAGTGGAACTTCAGTTTGAAGGATGTTTTCAAACTCTGTCGTTGGAATAACAATTATTCAATTTCCTGAGAGTTGGTAAGGTTGAGAACAGGGCTGGGTAACTGATGATTTTCATAGTAGGTCAGCTTAAGGAACTTGGTAGGTCTTTCTTTTAGTATGGCCTTTTTGCATGGAATTTTTGTTTCCTGAAATACCAGGATTTTTTGGAAAACTTAATAATTTTCTCCTAGCAGTGGTGGTTTTTTTCTTGGTTAATGGTTTCATCTTCTGTAACCTGAGTTTCAGTTAACATCTCATCGTAAAATTGTCTTAAGTCAGAGTGGCAGCTAATGCACTTTTTTGCTTTTTCTTTCTCCTGGCATGTGTTTCCAACAGTCTTGCATATTTTTTTTTTTAAATAGATAGCAAACGTTCATCACAATGTTATAGAATCTTTATAAAAGTTTTTGTAAGAGTAATGGGAAGTGCTTAAACTTCAGTGTAGTCAGCCTAGGAACAGTCCTTGATGCTTCTCGACAAAAGGCAGAGGCAGGGGTGGTTCAGGTTTCACAATGGTGTGGGCCAGATGCCACTTGTAGGCCATTTCAGGGAAGCGAGAAAGGGTAGAACTCAAAGTTATTCGACCCTCCTTCAGTGGGGCAGTCCAGATCCTTGCTTTGACCTTTTATCCATGCATGATGCCCCTCTGCAGGAAGCGTGGGGCTTTGAGTGGCAGATACATCCATGTGTGCACTGGTCAGGTGTACATGTGTGAGGAGTCAAGCACTATTAGGAAACACAAAAATTAGATTATTGCGCTCTCAACGGCACATTCTTCTTTGCCAGTGGCAGTTCCTGGCTGTTCTGGACAATGTATGCCTTAGTAAGGAGGATTATTTTTGTTAAACAAACTGAGTATTAATTTAATGGCTACCTAAAACAATGTCAAGGCTGAAGTAAAAGCTCTCCTAAGTAGGTAACACAATGTAAAGACCGCTGAATGAAATGGAGAAGAAGATGGTGTAGACAAAGTGTGTTCCTGAGCCCAGACACAAAGAGGAAGTCCACCAAAGGTGGAGGCAGGGACAGACAGCCTGTGAGGCATGTAGAAGACACTGCCTTGAATGCACACAGATGCTGTTAGTAAATAGAAAACTCGTCTGGATTTTCAAGTAGTGAGGAATGTGAAGCTCTGCAGGAATGGATTCTGTAGGTACTGGGAGCAGAAGTAAGGCTAAAGGAAAATAAGTGTCCACACCTCAGTGTGGAGATACGGAAAAAGATGAGATATTTAATGGGTTTTTTTAACCGATGAATAAGAATGAAGAAGGAACGCCTCGTCAGGAACCTACATAAACATGTCTCCTCAGTATACCCACTTTACTTCAATATTCCTATCTGTAGCCTTTTTTGATTCTCAAAATAGTGAGAAGGCAGGTTGATATACTCACTGGCTGAGTTTTGTTCTTAATCTTCATAGCATTTCATACTCTTTTCACTGATACATTGCTTCCATTCATATTTATGCTAAAATGAGAAACTCCATACTTAGTATTATTAACTGTTTTCCCAAGCTAGTCTCCTGATTGCTTCTCTTGCAAAGTCAAAATATATTGAATGAGCAATCTCAGTATGAGAAAGCTGTAGATTATGATACTATTTTTTTTCTAGATAGCAAGCATAAAAGAATACTTAAAATTGTAAGAAAGACAGAAACAAAAATTGGTCTGGGATCTTGTACTGTACAGTTTTAATTTGGAGGGATAAAATAACTGCCATTCCTACTGTTTTATTACATTATGATAGTGGAAGTTTTTTGGGTTTTTTTAATATACTGAAATAATGTCCTGGATTACATAAAAAATGGGCTGCATTTCTTAAATATAAAAGTCAGTAAAAATATCATCAGCTTCAGTTTGAAAACTTTATTGTTGACAAGATACTTAAATAGAAGCAGCTATCGTGGTTTTTTTCTTATGCTTTAGATTCGTAGTTACAAAGTCAAAACAGATCACAAGGGCAGCTTTTTGTTGGACTTGAGACAACCTAAGAAAAATATTAAAGTAGGTTCTAAGTGCAGGTTGTCAGCTGACTTAAAAATATGGCTTGCAGATGAAGCTTTTTTCTAATCAAGTCTTACATAAGAATTTTACTTATTTTTTTGTAAATATGCAAAATAAGCCATTTTTGAAAAAACAGGGCATGCAGGTGAGACTTTCTCCTTTCCAAATTCTGTGTATTTTCATAGTTTCATTTATATTATTGCAAAAGCTGCAATTTTTTAAAGAATTAATGCAACTCATATGCCTTTATGTGCAAATTGACCAGTGACAGCAAAACAAACTACTTATTATTAATCAAAATAATGACGGAAGTGTCAGCATCTTTCTGCACTCATTTTGAAATTATTTATATATATTCAAAACAGATACTTTTTTTTGTTGTTGGCTTCTTTCATCCTCTCAACATGCATTTCACTTTACTGTACCAACTTGGGCCTTTTTCTTAAATTTCTCCATAATTCATGAGAACCTGAGACAGAAAAGAATGTTTCTGTAAGTACTGCACACCTTTCCTTTATACTTAATTTCTGTATTTATACTGTACTATCTGGTATACTATCTGGTATACTATCTGTATACTGTATACTATCTGGTCTTTGTACTTAATTTATTCTGGAGAAACTAAGAATAATATCTGCAGATGAGTCTACTTAGTATGGTGGATCATTATTAAACTGTCTCAATATCCTTAATCAACGGTGTTTTTTGTCTTCTATCTTATGAAGAAATTTTCCATAGAAATTAGATCTTTTGTTCTTCATAACATTTTGTTCTTCACAACATTTCTTGTTTTGTTCAAGAGTTGTTCTTTAATATTGTGGCAAAGGTTTTATTCCTGTATTCCTGTTTCTTCTAATTGAAAAGTTTGTGATGGGAGGGAAGAAGAAATTAGAGATTACTGCAAGTATCTTTATAGTCACTTAGAAATCAATTAAATCAGAATGATGACTGCAGCTGCTGACTCCTTATTCCAACTGATGCTTTTGTGTGTAAAATCTTATTTCCCCAATGACTGCCTCCTACTTGAAAAAAAAAATAGAGATGAAATCTGGGAATGTAACACTAATGTAAATATGACTTCAGTGCTGAACAGACATACTGGCACTTCTCTTAAAGTGTGGATGTAGTGAACACATGGATGAATAGGATGAGGCAGAATAATGGTACCTTTAGGAGGTGAAAGTCATGCCTTACAAATCAGTGGGAGTTCTTTGAGGGAGTAAATATGTAGACAATGCCGGTGATAGAGTCTGTATATTGGTTTATATTTTTTTAAAAAAGCCATTGTCCAGCTTTTGCCAAAGCCTCTAATGTTTTTATGTGGTTTTGTTTTGGTTTTTCTTTTTTAAAAGCTGTTCATAAATATGAATCTTCTTCTTTTAGTCATAGACTTAGACATAGTAAGCAAAAGAGAATAATAGATGCTTGGCTGTTGTAGTGTTGGAAAGCTAACTGTGGAGTTCTGTGCAGATCAGTGCTGGAAATGATTCAGAAAAAGAGAATGAGTGGCAGAGCCTGATGATTCCAGAATTTTGTGGTAGTGAAGATACTAACACTGAAACACTGCAGAACTGACCAACTGGGCAATGAAATGACTGAAGAAATTCAGTGGTGATAAATGCTAAGTAATACTTGTGGTGGTGGTGAGAATTACATTTCGAGTAGTTCATTTTCACTGGATTGAAATTGGCTTTTCCTGATACAACTAGAGGGTGGATATCAGAGTTTCCATAGATGTCTGTGAAAATGCTAGGTTGCTCTTCCTTGTCTTCAGACAGAAGACATACTGTTCCTATTAAAATCGGATAGTTTTCTGTATACTGCATAAATCATCTTTGTGTATGTAAAAAACAACCAAATAAATTAGTAAAAGTATAAAGGAGAATGTCAGGAATGATCAGATATGGCACAGTGTCTGTCTAAGGTGTAATAAAATCGGGAGGGGATTCTCCAGGATGCAAGGTGAACTGCTGATGTTGGGAGTTTTACACAATTCATGTATTTGTCCTGGTTAATTATTCTGCCATTTGTTTACCAATATTTTGCTGATGAGCTTTTAACAGCAAATTTGAAAATCTGCATATACTAAAACTAAAAATTTTTTGGTGTGTTGTATTGCAGGCTGTTCTGTCCACCTTTACTCCTTACCTTAGGCAAATCAGGTGACAGGTTTGGTCTTGCTAAGTTTTAACATCTCAATGAAAGAACAAAAGTTAATTTATTTTTTTCTCCATGGAGCCTGAAGAATGGACTGGAGGAGGAGTAATTTTCCTGGACACAGTGCATATTGGGAAAAGGAATGGAAACAAGAAATTCCTTCTTTCTGCGTGGTGTCTAATCTTTGAACTCTTTCTTTTATGCCTTCTGGAAGCAGACAAAGGGGTTGTGCGTATTGGGCCTGTGTATTCACGTGCTTCTACTTCACGCTGTATCTCCAGGTTTTTCTGCACTCACTATTTGTTCCTGTTTCCATCTCTTCCTTCAAACCCGAGTGCAGCGGGCGGGGGCTGTTGGGCAGACTGCACCCCTCTGTCAGCCGCTGTCCCGTTGTTGGGGAACGCCGGAGCCCCCGGCACGTCCCATGGCTGGCAGCCGAGGAGGGTAACTCGAAACCCGGCTGGGGCCACTTCCAGCCAGCGCGGGGCTGCTTGGAGCTGCCTTAACTCTCAAAGCGCATGGGTTTGTTATTTTACTATTAGAAGAAGTGTCCTGGAACAAATTGTCAGCACAGTGAAATTGCAGATTGCCTTAGAGCGCAAACGAAAGCTGACATTCAGAACTAAGGGATTTTTGAAGAAAAAGGAATCCTCAGATAATGACAATTTTGGCATCGTGCTTGCTGTACATCTAAGCCTGTTTTTCGTCTTGTTTTTTCGTTTTCATATGCTTGTAATTGTAGTTTACTTTCATAATACCTTCGACTTCTGAAGAAGTTGTCACAAAATTGCAGACTTGCTAATTGTTTTCTGTATGCTGTGCTGAAAGCAGTGACTGCTCTCTGAATGTGACTACTGAATCAGATGTGAACCTCCAAAATGAAACAATTCATATAATCTAATTGACAGAATACAATGCCAAGTTCACAGTGTTCATCTCGGTAGACTGATGTAATTGCTGGCATTTGACTCGCATACCTCTTGAAATATTAAATTAGTTTATAAACGTGGCAGAAAAGAGCAGCCTATACTTGCCAAATAAAGTTTGGGTATTTTACAAGAGCTCAGACAATTAGCCATGTTAAGTGTTCTTTTAGGGAATTGTTTTTTTCACTTTGTTTTGTTATTACAGCGTGAATAAGTAGTCTTTCTGCTGCTTGTTTTGCTTTTAGAAGAGGTTATGCAGCGTAGAAGAATGAGGATGTTTAGCTAGGGGAAGGTAACCATTTGTGCAAAACTGTGTTTATAGGAATATGGTGTCGTTTTGTTAGATGAGTATTTTAATAACTTTAATTTTCCAGAGAATAATAAACCCAGAAAACGATAAAATTTTGTATTGTGAATATTATTAGATGAAAATTCACAGGTTGACACTGAATTTCACTTGGATCTAAACTGAGACAGCAATACTGTAGACATTTAGTAATGTTTAAAATTGGTGCCAGCAAAAACCTGACACCAGCATAGTTTACAAAAAGAACAATTGCTAGACGAGTTCCCCTTGAAGTACATTGTTACATTCCCAATGATTAACTGTAGTTTTGGAGTATTCTTAGGTTGGGATTAGTTAATTCTCATCAAAATCAGTTGTGCTGTGTTCATGTAAAGTGAGGTGGTTCTCAAGTTTCTGATTTTTTCTGGAAGTTTTATTCTGGTAATTTCCTCTAGTGACGTCTTTGATTTTGTTCTTTTAAAATATGAATTAAATTTTACCATTTCTTTTCCTGAATCTGTTTTGTAGTATTCCTCTCCAAGTTGTTATTAATCCAATGAGAGTGAAAATTAATGATTTCAAGAAAGATTTTTGTTTTTGAGAGGTCTTATATTAAAATCGAAAACTAGTTAAAACAACATAAAATTCAGTAAAACTTTTTAAAATAGAAGGCAGTTGATAAAGCATGCAAAGTAATTAAAAATACATTAAATGTCTTCGGTGCATACTTCAGGAAAATTAGAAACTGTAGAACTATTTCTTTTTATGTTTTTCTTCCTCTTTGTAATATAGACCCTAGATAATTCATAAATTAAAAACTCTATAATACTGTAGAACGTCATAATAACCTTAAACCCAAGTGACACAGGGGAATGTATTTAAATTATAATTCACCTAACTAGTCTTCAATTAGAGAGAAAATGTCTTCATTTCTACTGCATAAAACCTCTGTTTTCAGTATGTGATGATAGAGAACCAAGTCATCCAGCCAGGTTGCTGAGAAAAGCTCTGTTGGTTACACTAGTGAAACATACAAAACAAATTCATAGAATTTTTTTCTTTTTAAGTTGTGCTTTTGCTTTCCTGTAGTTGTCTGTCCTCTATGACACAGGTAAAACCTGACTTCCATGGAAAGCTAAATCTCTACATCCATATACTTCTGGACATTTATCAGACTTGCTGCATTGACTCAGCTTAGCAAGGGCTTAACTTCTAAAAGTTAATTATTAAAAGAAGGTGCTGTTTCTGAATCTGTGTAAACTTCTGAAATAGTATTTATTCAAGCGCTATTAGATTTCTGTTTGAAATCTATTTGGTACTGAGAAGCTTCCACAACATGTAGAGCATTGCTAGTTGGAAAGACATTCCTACCCTCATTGTAATGTGACATGTAGTTTCCTTAGAATAAAGAGGACTTCAGTAGTATGCTGATTTCTCTTGTTTGTATTAAGTTTGAGTGCACATATGCCTCAACAGACAGTCTTTACTTTGTCGCTATATATTACCTTATATTAGATAAAAACATTGTCCCAAACACATTCACCCTGCAGTGGTTAGTTACTGTATTTTATGGTCTTTCACCACACAGTAGAGTCCTGTGTTCTTTCAAAAGGTTTACATGTTAGCATGACTTAGATTTTGTGTCCATCTGTAATTTAGAAAACAAGGATTTATGCCAGTGAGTCACCAAAGAAATCATAAAAATAGCTCCTAAAAATAGACTCCTTTATTTTCTCTATCTGAAAGGTGTAGGCTCTAGCATAAATATGCGCAAACATTGAAAATCCTAAACGTTGTCTTGCCAGGAAGAATGGCAAGTCAAACTGAGTGAGGCAGAGCGAAGTTTAACCTTAGTGTGAGTAGATTAAGCATACCTTGTCTTCAATTTCTTTTCCTAAGAACTGTGTAGATGTTCCTTTTTCGAGTATTAAAATTAAATGGGTTTAATGGCATTTTATTTAAATCCAGCATGAACTGTGTGTCTTCGTAGGCACAGCAAGGCCCTTCCCTGTGCAGTATGAGTGGATTGTGGTAACCAAGGGAAGCCGAAGTGCTGAAGTTTCCCAGCACATCCTTTGCCCTGAACCCCAAGGGTGGTTCACACAAGAACCCCAAGAGCGAATCCCCACTTCAGATGCATGGGCCAGCAAGTGAGCTGCCTGTTAAAAAAACCCCAAACAGGAAGGTTTTTAGCATGGAGATGCATAGATCCTTATTCATGAAGGGTAATAATATTCTTAACAAGTGACTTCGCAGTCATAATTTTCTGGACATCAGTCAGCTTCATACCTATGACAGGTATGGCCCTAACAGCACCATCCTGGACTTCCTGTCAAATCAATTTACCTCTGATGAGATTGTTACTGGCCTCCTCTGGATTCTCACCTGTGGGATGAAAACCTCAGTCCTTCTCAGCAGTAATTTGAAACTCTTGCTAAATATGTAATACTTTCACATCCACAGATATGTCTGCTGCAAAAAGGGGGCAATGGCAGGTCTTTTTAGAATTGCTTTAGAAATGCAATGAATGCAACATCTTAATGATCATCCAATCTATTTCTTAGCACCAAGTAAAATAAATTGAGCAATTGCATCGTTTGGGCATTCTCATGCTGTCATTCAGCCAGGGGGGATAAATTGTTATGGAGAATTATTTGTCTCAGTCAGCAAAGCAGGAATTCATTAAAACAAAACTGAGTCTTCAGGTGAGAAATGCTGTACCGTAGAAGGTGCAGTTGCAAACAAGTAGCAAGTACAGTGTTCTGAGTTTACCCATCATCAGGGTACAGTCAGAGAAATTTGGGACAAATCAGTAGGCCTCTCTGGAAGGATTTCATGTAATTTAAAGGTGATGGATAAAGATGAGAGTGACCTGGATAGCCTGGGTTCCACTGAGGAAAAAACTAAAGCCAAATAGAAGATGGAATTTCCAGGACTAAGGTTACAGACTCTGTGTCTAGAATTAGGCTTCTCTTCTGTGTGATATTACCAAGGGAGATACTGCCTCCTATTTTACTCCAGTTTTAAAAGTTGTAATTTAAAAAATGAGAGCAAACACAGAAAACTCTTAGAGACCTTATATATCTTCAAATTTTTATTCTGTGGTAGATGAAGTTCAGGACATCTAGTTACTCAAAAGAGAGCTCTAGAGGTGTTTTACTAAGAGTTCATAAAAGGCAAAGTGCTTAGCTTTATCTGTGGTAAAATTACATAGACATTTGATAATAAAGCAAGCGTGTCGGTGTAGCACTGATTTGTGTAATAAACTTGCTAATAAGCTTAAGCCATGCTTAACTAGACAATATCATATTTTACTTACCAGTTCTAGGTTTGTGTTACTCTACTAATTTTATCCAAATTCCTCTCCAGGCAATACCGTTCATCTAGGTTTCGCATCTAGTAAAATGGGGACTTGGTGAGATAGAGGTTTGGGGGTTTATTTATTTTATTTTTTTATACAGGCAGAGTGCCATTTACTTTGCTGTGGTGGTCCACTAATGTGACTTACATCCCTGGAAATTATTGTGCATGTATTTAGGTCACAGCTGCTGACAAAGGATTTGGACTTACAAACTGCTAGGGGAAGAAAATACTCTTTTTCTTTATAATCAGTTTGATATAATCAATTAGACCACTGCCTTTCTTGAAAACATGCCTTCGTAACTGAAACAAATTTGCGCTCTTATAATGGATTTAATTTCTTTTTGGAAGCTGGATAAGATTTCAGGTGAGCCATGGCTGGTCTATTTCACTACTTTGAAGAGATCCCATTTTTGTGTACTTTCGCAATGGTAATACTTACCCGTAAGTCTAAGACTGCTTTTGTTCTGAATGACTAAAATACTGAACTTCTGAAGACTTAGGGGAACAAATTGGTTATGACAGGAAGACATGCAGAGATTAAATTATAGAAAAAAAAAGAAGCTTAAAAACTGTTCTGGAAATTTTTCTCTTATACGTTTCTCCTCACTGAGCAACCTAGAAAATTGACAGAAAATAGCAAAATCAGACTGAATGCTGGGGAAAAATATAAGAAACTTTGCGAGAAAATAATCTCAAACACAGGTTTAAGAGTATAAAAATTATTGTTATGTTTTAAAAGTTGAAAGTGTATTAATGGGTAGCAAACTATAGCTGAGATTTCACCAGAAGTATGGCTTCTGGTAAGGGTGTTCTGTTTCGATTTCTATTTACCCTGATTCTATTCTTTCTTTTTTGTAGAAATTTCACCATTTTAAGGTGAAAGTCATCTTTTTGTATGGAAGGGCCTAAAGCTTGCACACCTAAGAAAATGTGAAAAAATAATTATGAAAATTAATTAATTGCATGATAAAGGTAAATGAAAAATGCTAGTCAAAACAAAATTGAAATTATGTCATTTTTAATAGTCTAAGGACTCCTAAATTGCTTCCACAGGCCACTGGCAGACTTTGGGGTTTTTTTCTGAGTCATCTAAAACTGCCTGAGACAGCATAACTGGAAATACATTTTATATAAAAAATCTTGCATTTCTGAGATGTGTTGAAGCCTCCTTTGACAGCAAGTTTTTTGTCTTTGCGGTCTTCCAGAGGCCATTCAATAAATTCTATTTCCATACCTTTTAAGTTAGAACCTCTGTCTTACCCAGTATCACTTGGATAAAATGTTGTCTGAGCAGCCAGTATAAGCTACAATGAGCTACAACCAATATAAGCATGAAGTCCTATTTTCAGATGCCATTTACGCTTTATGTACTTCTCTTCAATATAGTCCTGTCTTTCTGTGTAAGACAGTTATGGTTTACTAAAAAAAATCTCCCAAAGTTGCTGTTCTAAGTTTCTGTAAGTTCTGGGGTAGGCTTGCTGCCTCCGGTACTCTGTTGGGAGATGAGTGCCTGCCCCACAGCTGCCCCTTCCTGTGCCCCAGTGCTCGTTTTTCCCAGCCCAGGCCAGTCTTTGCCCACCCCTAGTTACTTTTTCCACAAATCTGGTGTTGCAGTTTGACTTTGTATGCACTGTTGGCTTTGTGTGCTATTACCAGCACAGTTACCTTGGTACCTTGCAAGATGTCCACCCCTGAAGTCTGTCCAGTATTCCCTTTCCATGGAACATGTCTGTTTTTCGTGTAACCCTACCCTGATGATTTGTGTAGCCACTCTGCAGCTTCTCGCATTATCTGTCACATCCAGCAGTTTTCTTATGTCCAGTAGTTTTTCACATCCTGTTTACTCATCTTAATCTCAGGCCAAGGCCTGGTCATCTGCCTGCAGCCCTGACAGGATCCAGCTGGCTGACAGGTCAGTTCTCCTGACATTCCTCCACTGCCCACTGGAGCAACTGCCTGGGCAGTGAATGCCTGGAGGAGCTTCAATCCCCACGCTGTTGAAAAATAGAGTCAGGCTGGTCCTACTGCTGCCACTCCTTTGCCACCTCCTCCAGTGTCATTTTGGCATTCCAGCAGCCATTGTGGGCTCAGCTGAGGCATCAGGACAGACAGCTGCCCCATTGTGCTTTGTGTCATGTGTGTCAGCCTGCAGATAGTCTCCTTGCTCATATCCCTGTCTCCTCAAGGGTTTCATGATAGAAGCTGAGATAGGGCAGTCTGTAATAAAAGAAAACTGTCTCTTCCACTGTTGCTTACTGCCCATTACCCATCAGCATGCCAGCATTTGCCAGCTAGAGCGCTAATGCCAGTAGTGCTGGCAGTGCATTACCTCTTGTAATTGTCTCTCTCCAGCAAGAGAAAATATGGTCAATCTGCAGGGGAGAAGGGTCTGTTGATCTCAACAATTTTTTATCATCTCTCAGGAGGCAGTCAGTATGTCAAGACCTTACTTCTAAAGCTTTGGCTTGAGGTATTTTTAGACATTGGAGGGTTATTTAAAACACTTGTCAGAGATTATTTTCAAGGAGAAAGAATGTGTGCATTGATTGGTAGGGACTTTTGTCTATATTTCCCTAATCTGGGATTATTGTGGTTTGTGTATTTCATGAAGTAGCATGTTTATCTTGTTCCCTCTTTACTTTTGTATTCCTTGTTCACTCAGAACATAACATGTGTCTTGGAAACCTCCTGGCACAGGCTATGACACCAAGCATTAATAAGATTTCAGAAAGCAGCTATAATCTGTGAGAGCATGTGGAAAGCAGTGAGTGCTAAAGGAAAGGGGGAAGAGATGAAGAAAATCAGAGTAAAAGACTGGTGGACAAGGGATAAACAGCGACAGGGACAAAGACAAATCATCTCCAGTCACTAATAATGGGCCATTAAAAAACTGCTGATACTGCTTTGCAGAAGGTCAGCCTTGACTTTGTAACTGATAAGGGGGAACAGTAGGACTGGGGATATGGGAGGACCAGTGAATTACACAAAACTTGCTAAACAACACTTAGGGGGCATAATTGGGAGTGAGCATTTGAGGGGCCAATCTCAGCCAATTCTGGTCAGTAAATTTACCTGACCAAGCACCGCGACTGATCAACACAGTCTGTCATCTTTTTGTCTTTTCTTACCTGTGTGTAATCTCACCTCTTTGTCCCTGTGTGCAAGTGCTGTAAGGACTACGAACCAGCTACTGGGGGTGTGGGCCAACAGGAGTGTAGGTGCCCCAAGCCTGTGGTGTCAGCAGCAGTGGGTGGGTCTTGGCTTCAGGCACAGGGGCAGTGACAGCACCCACACCATCTTGGAGGATGGGCAGTGTGTGTCTCCCTTGTGCAGCTGTGGGGGTGCCTGGGGTGACTCATGCCAGTGGGGCTCTTGGCACATCTGGATGGGCTGCAGGTCATAGCCGGTGTGCCTATGTTACTGCTGACAGGCAGGCAGAGTGGCTAATATTCATGTGCTTTGACCCCAGTGCATGTCTCCTCGGCACTAGCAAACCTCAGCAGTAGGTAGTGATAGGACATGGGGTAATAGGTTTAAACTGAGAGTAGGTTAGGATTGGATATTAGGAAGAAACTCTTTACTGTGAGGGTGGTGAGGCACTGTAACAGGTTGCCCAAAGCAGCTGTGGATTCCCCATCCCTGGGAATGTTCAAGGCCAGGTTGACTGGGGCCCTGTGGAACCTGGTCTAGCAGATCATGTCCCTGCCCATGGCAGGGGTTGGAGCTAGAAGATCTTTTAAGGCCCCTTCTAACCATTCTGTGTTTCCATGGTTCTGTAATCTGGGAAGGGGTATCAGGTGGGTACAGGGCCATTGCTGGTGCCTGTAAGGTGAGTGTGAGAGTGTGCATCTACCTGCTAGTGACTTGCTGCCAGCCAGCAAGGAGGAGGCCCATGAGAGGGATACAAGGGCTATGGACCCAGGCAGGGTATTAGATGGACAGAAAGATATACTGTGCTAATACTGAGTGCTCATGTGTTTATGTATTTTGAGGGGTGGGAGGTGGTCAATAGTGAGCTTCAGTCCTGATCAGAAAAGAGGTTTTGGCTGGCTGTACTGAAGTTCATGTGAATCCTGAGAATGCTACGTGCTGCATAGCTGAGCATCACTACTGGTTGAACTGCCGATAAGAAAGCAGCTGCTACATCTATGGACCTGGGACAGACACCTCCAGGTCTCTGGACACAACGGGCTGGACTGCAGCATCAGGGCAGGAGGAATCCCTGCCCTGGTCTCAGATATGCTGGAAGGGGCAGCCATTTATAACATCCCTTAGTATAAATGGTGAAAGATGGTTCCATAATAGATATTCAATACTAAGAAAACTGTCCTGGGAAAAATACCACTCTCTCCTTTTTCTATTTTATTGTCTGCTGCTGACCATTAATAGAGACAGAATAAACATTTCATTGTATTTATTGCTATATTACTGTTGTATTTATTACTGTTTAACTATTTATCACAGTAGCTTGACTCACATGGCTACTTTTACAAAACAAGGGTGCTATGGAAGAATTTTTAAGTCAAAAAGGCTTGTTTTGCCTTAAATTGAAGAGAAGTGAAGGAGATAATTTATAAATTTGGGGATTTAAGCCTTAATGGAAAGATTCTTGGCCTCATTCTGTGTCCCAGGCATTTCAGTGTGGCTTTCATGACTTCACATTCCAAAATGTAATTTGTTCTCCTATTATTCATGATTCTGCAATGCCTTGGGAATTCTGCAATATTGTCATATCAGAATTAAACTTCTGGCATTCTCATGGAGGGATCACTGAAGTTCATCTGCTTCTGCCCTGAACCCTGTTGCTGCATTTAAATCCTGAGGAGACAGGAAATAGGCAGTTTTATTTGGGAAGAAGATCATAGGAATTATCTTTCTTTTTTTGTTTTTTTTTAATAAACCAACAGCTTGATTTAATGAATAATACTGGGTTCCAGAGCTTAATTCGTAACCCCCAATCTGCTATGTGACAGCAAGCATGTCACTTAACCAACATGTCCTACTTTCACCATCTGTGAAACACTTTGGAAAGTCATGGAAAACTGAATCATAGGTCTTTTCCATCTCTATTAGGTCATCCAACTGTTCATCTGCCAGTAGGAGATTGTTTCCTACATCCACCAGTGTTTTTCCAGTGTGGATTCTGTCCTCTAAGTGACTGGGCTTCCACTAGTACCTTTGGGAGATGATTTTGCAGAGTTCTAGATCTCATTGTCAGGAAGCTCTTCTGACATTCACAAAATGAGATTGTTGTTGTTGTTAATTTAATTAAGTTCTATTACTTTTTTCCATTACTATATAGTTCTTCACAGTTTTAAGACATATAATTCATGCAACACCTTAAAGATCTAGATGAATAGCAAGTCTCTGTAACGTATCTTACCTATAGAAAGAAGCAAAATGTAGGGTTTTGAGAGGCAAGGTATGACCTTCTATAAGAAGGTAAGCTACTTGATTCTTTCTGAAATTCCATCTAAGGAAATGTACAGACTGCTCCAGATTTAGGACAGAAAAGGGACAGAATATGGAGTTTTAACAGTGGAGTTAAAATGAAGGTGTTGGAATAGGTTTCAAGGATGCTGAAGAAAGGAAAAAAAAGAAATTAATAAATACAATATAGTTGTTGAACATTAAAGCTATCAGAATAACTAAGTTACTTTGTACAGAATTTTAACTTTTCAAAATGCGTGGAAATTATTTGGGTCCTGCATAAGAGTAGTTAAACTGCTTTTAAAATGGCCATCTGCAAAACAACTGGTATGTAACATGATTTTTTGTTGCACTGCTTAGGAGGAAAATAATATTCAATTAATTCAGTTGTTGAGGTTAATAGAGCATGTTGTAATACAATGTACATAAAGCATGTGTCCTAAAATAGTGAGAAATCTGTTGTGGGGGCATGTTTTATAAAATATTTAGCTTTTAACAAAATCCACTTGTCCAGCATTTTCACTCCTCTATTTCTGCTGCCAGTGGAAATGCTTAAGTCCAGGAATGCAAAGTGCATGTGTAGTCAGTCTCTTCAGAAAAGAGAGAATATTTTTTACATCTCATCTTCATTGTCATTGTCTTAAACTTATATATTCATATATCTTGGTAAGTTCTGACATAACTTCAGAGTCTGAGATAAGTCAGGAATTTAAAGCCTTCCAAAGTTTATTTGTAGTACAACACTATGGGCGATTGGAATATTTCTGCAAATAAAACCACCCTTCTGCATACTTTGCTGTTGAAAAATCCCTCTTACCTTCAGCAGTAGTATATGCAGTCAGATTAGGTATAAGGTAGTGTTTTGGAAAGGTCAGTATAAATGTAGTGTTTACATACACACAAAAAAAGTCTCCGTATAACAAACTGGTTTCCTTCCTTTAAGAGATTAGGGAGGTGCCATGGTTAGAATGTTTTTGAGGAAGGTGAACCTTAGAAAGACTTCATAAAGTCTGGTCATAAGAAGAATAAACTTACTTTTCATCTACAGGAAATAAAACCAGATGACGTTACCAGGCTTGCTCTTAGGACAGAAGTTAATTTTGAAAGTGTCTGCAGAAAGGTAAGACTTGCTGGTTTTTGCTTTTCTTCCACTGCTTCTCTGAGTGTGAAAAGATGCATGTGTGGGTGCAAGCACATGGATTTGGCACGGTGTGTTCTGTTTGTTGTGTTGTATCTTCATTTCAGATCTTCCTTTTCTGAGGAAGTTTATCCACTGGGACATTTCTGCAGAAAAATGAACAGCTGCCTAGTACAAGTGACTTGTCATTAGTCTGGTGGGCTAGTCCCTAGTAATTGGAACAGAATACTGGGAAGCATAGTAGTGATTTCTCAGTCTTAATAAATAGATTTGTTTTGTTTATATAGTATATGTACATGATTCAATTAGTGTAAATAATCTAAGTAAGCTTTCAACAGTTGAAAAAAAGCTCTCAATACTTCTAAATGCAGAGAGGAGTTTCCACATGTAAACAAAACATGACAAACATTAGCTTGAAATAAAGGTGTAATTCTAACGCTCCTGTGGCTCATTCGTTTCAGTGTAATGTTTCTCTTGAAGCCTGCTGATGGTAACAGTGTCAGATATTAACTATCTAACTAGTGATGTCTGTAAGAGATGAAATGAAGACATAGAATTGGGAAGACACTTGTTGAAATAAGCAGCTGAGGTTGAGAGCAGTACCATTTCAAAGGACATGCTGCATTAGTGATGCCAGAAAGCTGTTCTGAATTTAAAAATGTCAATACATGAAGTTTTACAGTTTTTTTCACTTTATCCTAAATTCATATGAGTGGTCCACTGAGGAAGGCTGAAACCTGAAATGTTTATAGTATACAGTCTCAGTTTTAATGTAGAATTGGGTCATTTACTCCTGTAATGGCATCATTAGTTTGTAATGTAACTGTGCAGTTGCATATTACAGTCATGTGTGATGTAATTCAGTCATTAGCAGAGTGCACAGCAAATTTTTCAGTGTTTCTTGTCAGCAAAATCAAGTTAATAGGAAAATATCATAGGAATTTGGTATTTCTGGAGCAGTGTTTGGATAGAAGCATCTTAACTGTTTTTCCTTCTCTTAATGATAAAAGAGAGTGGGGAAAAGGTCACAGATTCACTGACATGAAGCTAAAAAGCATTCTTCTTTTAAATTCATTTGACCAGGCTTTTCCTGTATCAAGATGAGGTAGTGAGAAACTGATTACTATAATGTTAGCAGTGGTGCAGACATGAGGATTTTGAATGTGTGAAGACACTTGGAGAGAGATTTCATTCTTGCAGAGGGATGCTAAATTCAGTGACATTTTGTCACTTAACTATGGGAGATTCTCCTGCCAAGATTTCAAATGCATCAGGTTTATGCTTATTTCGTAAAGTGTAGGAGCACCAAAATGAAAGAATTGATATTATTTTTTCAAAGGAGATTATAGGCTTAAAGTTGGAATTTTATTTTCTGAGAGGGCAGTTTTATTATATAAGAATGCTAAAGGAATATAATTAACCTTGCTGGTTTATTTTGCCCCATTATTTTTTATATACTCATAGTCATGACTGACGGTGTGCTTTTCATATTTACTTAAAGTCTTAAAATAGGCTTTAATTTAGCTTTGATTCTTGACAACATATAATGCAGGTAACTTCATGGAATTGTGTTGGGGTTTTGATCTGTTGTTTCTGTTACTTTCTGCTGCTGGTCCTGTTTTTCAGGGGAATGGAATTCTGTTAGTCTCACACTTTGTAGTAGATGGAACTTTTGTTTCAAATCAAGCTAATGCATGGATGCTGGTGCTTTTTTAAACCCATAGCAGGTTTTAACCTCACTGCAGTAGAAGAATATGTACAATTAATTATTACAGTACTGTTGACAAGTAGTGGCTGTTCCATCATAACTTCATTGGTCACTTTTGGTTGGCCATAGCATATCCCCAACTAAAGAAGGCATCTCTTCTGTGCTTAATCAGAAGTTAATTTTCCAATATTTTATTTCTTCTTTTCCCACAGTTAGTTATTAAACATACAAAAAAAAATTATTTTCTATCCCTAGAAATACTCTGTAGTCTCATGAAATACAGACCACACTGTTTACCTTTTCATTAACTTGAGTTTCAAAGTATTTGAAGGAAAACATCCTGTGGCTGTTTTCATTTTCTGAGTAGATTTGTTTTCATTGACAAAAGGCAATCTGCTTTTAATTCACTGTGGAATGCTGAATATTAGTTTTGCACAGTGGTCATGTAGTCAAGATACTTGTTTAATTGCTTCTGCTCACTGAGATTTTCTGTTCTATTACTGTTTCCCCAACATATTTCAGAATAAGTTAAGCATACTTTTCTGTTTAAAAAGAGTTAGCATATATTTCAGTCGAGTACAATAAAATTGTGTTAAGTGTTTAGCAAGTGGCAATTTACTGTGAGTTCCTATGATTTAGCTGTCAATATGGCTGTATTGATAATAAGCAAATCAGATATATGTAGTTGCAGGGGGAGTTGGCAAGAGTCACTAGCCTCATGACACAAGACTTTTTATAAAACCATTACAAGAAGCAGCAGGTGAACAGTTCTTTGTGCACATCTGCTGTAATATTTTTAATCCATTTGAATATTGCTGGTGATAAGTTCTATTCTAAAATTGTAATAAATGTTACCATGCAACTTTGACTGGGCTTTAAATTGTTGGTTCTATTAACGGCTATTGAAAAACAGAACCTGTGTTTTCTAGGTTTTCTCCAAGTCCTTATGCACTTTCTGTGCTAACTTGTGCATTGTCTGCCACAAATATACTTGACAGATGTTAATAAAATTAGAAAAACATGTCATAGAGCTCATATGTTAAACTTATATTTGCAGCTGTGATGGCATTCTGAACTGTTGCACACAGCATATATTCCTGAATGGTTATGGGAAGCTTGGTTCATCAGTGTTGTGCTCCAGGACACTGAAGTTACAGAGTGGAAGCTAATCCTAAAAATGCTGTTCATTACAAGCAGAAAACTGAATAGAGAACTGACAAAGTCTTAACTGCTATCTTCAACTTCTTGCTAACATAGATTTAAGGTAATTCAGATAGGTGAAGATAGGCAGGACAGGTAAGTTAATACATATTAATGTTTTTCCAGTATTAGAAAATTATGTCTGTAATCTAGGCTATTTCTCTGGAAAAGAGGACATTGGTCCACCTGCAAACACCTTCATCATAACTGCAGTTGGTTTTGTTGCCTTTGCTAACAGATACTGACTAACCTATTGTAGCATCTCATTTAGCTTTTCTTCCAGTAAGTCTTTGATATATAGCACATGAGAAAAAAGTCTCTGTGTTTTAAGCACTTGAGAATGACAGAATTCCAGTGTAAGGGAGCTCTGCAACAAGCAGTGATACGTCATCTTTCCTGAAGTAAAAATTATCAAATTTTTTCTAATGAATAAAGTCTATGTGTTTCAAAATTCAGCAACTGTCTGATTTGGGGGAGCAGGATTGAAACATAAATGAACTATTGTGCTTTACTTCAAGTGAAGAATAGAGTACCAATGTACATTATTGTCAGAGATTGAATTGTGCGCATGCTTCTGACTCGCAGAAATACCAACAAACATTCACAGATAATAAATACCACCTACATTTTTTGCTTCCAGATGCAATCTTCCCATAAGTTTAGGAGCATATTCTTCTTTTACACTGATGTTTAATTGGTGGTCTTTGAGAAGAACGCCACTTTTTCCTAAGTCTTGTATTTCCACCCATTGTTCAAATCTTGTTGTGTTTGAATCATGTGAATACTTGTCTGCAAAAAGGATTCTGCATAGGAAATTTTGAGTATATTATGATCCACAGAGTTTTTCTGGAGCCATGCCACATCCCTCTGAGTCTCAAGATTACTGAAAAGCTTGCCACAGTTTCTAAGTGCATTGAGAAATTTTTTTGTAGGCCAGAAATGTAAGTCATTAGTAGCTCTTAGAAGCTTTTTCCTTGCCCCCCTAATTTAAGGTCTGGCAAGCTTATTTTGGATTGCTTCATGTGCAGGAACCAACTTTGTCTTGTTTGGAATTTAAAAGGAATTCAGAGACTTTAGAAACAGGATCTCAGGCAGCTCATGCACAGCCATAGGGAGACATGCCAGGATTTGACTGAGCAACTGGGTAGACAGTATGAGTTTGATCATTTAAAAAATCTAAACTGCCTGATGGGGACAACTCGGCTTAACATGATTTTGCAGGCCTGACATTAGTGCTTCTAGTTCAGATATTTTTAACAAATGCCCGAAGACTCATATATTATAATCAGGAGTTCTGGAGTGAGTGAATCTAATATCTATGGCACTCTACCTATATAGCTTAAATGAACTTGGGGTGGAGGCACCAACCAAAATACTAACAGCAATATGAAAAGGTTTTCTGTGATTTATCAAACAAGACTTTGACTGATTCACATGTGAGAAGGCCCTGTTTCATCTCCCAAACTTCTTGAATTCGCTTGGATCTCTGGTGTGGGTCAAAGGAAGTCCTTGGGCAAAAAGAACTTGAGAAAGAGGTAGAAAGGTGTTTTTGCCCAGGACAGACAGGAAGAAGAAGGACAAAGTTACGGGGCTAAATATGTATTAACTTTCTTTCAAAAGTGTGTTTCTCAGCATTTCTCAGATTCATGTCCTTTTTAAATTATGCAGGTGATGGCCTGAGATTAGTCTATCGATCCACAGCCTCTCATCAGTAACCAAAAAAAGAGCAAGGGTGGAGTAGTCACAGTGCCAGTTTTAGTTTTGTTCTTTTTAGATTTATATTGAAAACGCTTTTCACACCAACAGTATGTGAACAGCAGTTTATGAAAGGCTGCTAGCTTTAAGGCGTTAATTAACAGTGAGTAATTAATTGGAGCAGCAGGTTTCCTAGAGTAACTCACTAGATGGACACAAGACGCAGCATTCTTGCTGGAGGAATACACAAGACATTGTTCTACTGAATGCACAGATTTATTACGGAAATTTTAAACTGTATACTCCTATTTTTTTCTGAACCTTGTAGCAGGAAAAGAAAGTTGCAATTTCTGAATCAAGTAGAATTTTTATGAAACATATCTGCATCTATAGAAGAACAGTTATATCTGTATTTCCTAATTTTGAAAACCAAAAGGGTTTCTCTTTTATCTGACAGTCCTAAATGTGCACTTGTGATCTTTGCCTTAATTTATTTTTAAAATGTACTTCCTAGTGGAAAATATCTAAAAGAGCCCCTCTGTATGCACGGTAGATTTAATCTGAGGAAATGCACTAAATCATAAAAAGGGCCCCTAACAAGGGTCCTTTGCATTATTGTTGAAGACTTGCTGTGAGCTTCCAAGGCTTTGGATCAAGCACAAAATAGTTGCTGTCTTTCATTTGGGGTTTGGATGATTTTTCCACAACCTCCTCCCTACTCCTCCCCCCAGCCTTTCTGAAGAATTCTTCTGATGACAAAAACGTACTAACTAGGAAAGATGTTAGTATTGATGTAAAACTTCTGTTTCTGTTGTTAGTGCCTTTAATAGTAGATTATTCTGTACATGCATTTTTAACTTTGCTTATGGAAATATTTTGTATGCAGTACATAAACCATAGGGACAAGACTACTGTATGAATCAATTTTCTTTGTAATACTGATGTCATAAGCTTTGTGTAATATGCTTATCTTATTAATACTTTGCAATTTTTTAGTTTGATTTTGGTTGTGTGCGGCAAATGGCTGGTGTTTTTGAGGAACCTGTGAAAAACTTCATTCTCCTTTTTATCTAAATTCCGGTTGTTACACTCTGATGACCCAATAGCCTACCTGGATTTCATGGACAACCTCCACCTCACTGCCCTCCCGCTTCTCCATAAGTATTCTTTATTGGAAACATTGTTATCTAACTTTCTGCTGCCTCAGAGGGAATGTATTGTCTTACTAGGTACATGGATGTTTCTATTCTCCAACAACATGTTTATGCTGAAAATAGTAAAATAATAATATTCAATTTCTTTTCCTACATGTTAAAATGTTACCTTCCCTTTTTATTACAGTATGAAACAATAGATATTTATTTGCATATCAGATGCCAGATCGACTTTTCTCTCTGTAATAGACGGATCTGTCAACATGTTACATTTTTTAAAAAAAAATGTGTTGCATTAATTTAGCAGTACAATTTTCTGCATCACAGACTAAAATAATTGTCTTGATGCTGGGTATCAGTGTTACAGAGCTGAATTCATTTTGTCTTGAGTATTTTGACTCAGTTTAAATTGAAGTTGTACTACATGTATGAAGTCGTTGTTTCCTGAGAATTTTCCATGTCAAACACCAAATGTTACTATTAAACAGGATGCCTGTGGTCCTCCTAAGACTACTGATGAAGTGAAGAATTTTGCATTCATTGAAGAATATCACATTCAGGTGTAAATACTTTCTCTGTGTGACTGATGGTTCTTTGTTTTCTTTTCCTGAAAGTTCCTCATCTTCCAAAATTGATCACTTGAACTCCAAGCAGTTTAACATGGCTTTTATATATACCAGGCTTTATTTTAGAGTCATTGCTATGGCTGCAACAGGAGGTTTTATGTCAGTATAAAACTATGTCTGTCAATCTTTGACAAATCTGTCTCCAGTCTTCTCCCCACCTACTTTACTGTGCAATTGTCGATCTCTTCACTAGCCCAGCCAGTAGCAGTCCCTCCCCAGGCTCCCAGTGGGAGAGTACAGGGTTGTACTGGATTCTGTCCTTCTCACTCCTGCCTGTGGTTAGCCATTCCTTCCCTCTACCACACTCTTCCCTTACTGTCTCTGGCACAATTTGTAGATCTCTTCTCCAATTGCCCCTTCGCATTCAAACTAGGCTGCCATACACACTCCACCGTAGTGCCACTGTCTGAGAGCAAGGAGGTAGACTAGACCAAGGTTAGCATCATCTTCAACATCACAGTAGTAATTGCAGTGAGCGCAGTTTAACTACAGCTGTGATTTTGTTCACTCTGGAAGGAGTCTTCTTTTGAGTTCAGTACCGAAATAAACTGCTAGTAACTCTGGCAGTGTTTCACAGAGATACTGTTTATCTCTGACACAAACGGGCTGTCTCCTTTCAAATTTTAAGTTGCTGGTCCAATAATCTTTCTACCACTCATTTGCATTTCTGTGAGGCTGTATTTCTTAATTCTGTTATCTCGCTGAACTATTCAAGTTTGTTAAAGCACAGTCTTGTCCCTAGACAAGGCTCAGACTCGGAAGTGGTGTGATTGCCTTTGATTTGAATATGCTCATTTCACTTATTTGATATGCCAGACCAGAATGTGGGCAAGCATATTATTGTTAGTAAAGCTCAGAGGAAGTTGACTGACATTTTTGTGAGTGATATTTTGCTTGGGTCTCGAGGTAATTCAAACACAATGAATATACTTGTGAGGGTATAA
>VYZT01049015.1:0-34146 GCA_013400735.1 Pomatostomus ruficeps
GGGCTCTGGGAGACTGAAAGTGCATGAGGGTCCATGGTACTGAGCACACCTGTGTTTGGTTTTTCCACGTGGGATTGACTGAGACCTGTGTTTGCTGCCCTTTATAAGCTGCAAGGAGAAAGATATGTCTTGGCATATCTGTGAACACACGTAAAGCAGCAGCATAAGGAGAGTGTCTAGGGCACCTGTGCTGCTCTCATGTGCACCTGGTGTGGCACCATGCTGTGTGCCCTCCAAACTGCTCACATGTGTGGATAAAGAAATCCTGGACAACATCCTGTGAAGTTAGGGACATGGAGGGACTAGGATGCCTTGGTGCTGTTGTTGGAGCCCACAGGGAGTTTGTCGTCATCAATGTCCAGATCCAACGCCTCCCTGCCCCTACCCCATCCCTCACCTAGGCTGCTCCTGGCAGGCAGTGCTCACCTCTCAGCCCTTCCAAGAGTTCAAGAGGTGCTTTGCGTTGTTTGACCTCAGGACTTGCAGATCAAGTGCCCCTTGTTGCAGAGCATCACTCAGGTCAGCAGTGCCATCCAGGCTACAGATGACTGCAGCACCTTTGAGCATTTCTCAGAAGTCAGGGAGGTGAAATGAACTCTGCTGGTGAGTGCCCATATCAGAGGCAGTCCAACAGGAGAACATTGCTTTGTGCCAGGAGGCTGCTTTCACCATAGGCACCACTGTCTTAACTTCATGTAAGCTACCGGAGCAGTGTCCCAAGCTGGTGGGGCCCTTGGAGCCTGGGAGCTGGTGCTCATGCATGTGGCTGGGGAGCAGGGTGCTTCCTGCTGTGCTTTTGGGGGTCCGTGGGCATGATGGGACAGTAGTCATCCAAGCCTGTCGTCAGGGGAGGTAGGAGAGCTGTCTCATGCCCCTGTGCACTCTGTGCTTGCCTCTGGGACTTCCAGGACTGGATCAAGGGACCAGGGACTCCCTGGTGTACAGGGTGTTTCACGTCCTTGAGGAAGTTGAGGTGAAGTCTGTTTCCCTGGCTCTGGGATGCCCAGCCCAACTGAGGCCACCCCAATGAGCTTGAACATGGGACCAGGAGCAGTCAAGGCTGTAAAGTAGTAGGGAGTTCCTCATTTTGGGTGTCTCCTGAAGAAAGAGAACCCTAGCATCTGAACCCGGACGTGAGTGTTTGCCTGCTGCCTGAGAGGAGGCAGGAACTGCTTAAGTATTACTCTCTGGCATGGGCTGGGAGTATTCCAATATTGCAGTCTGCATTATCTGGACTTTTGCACAGTTGAGAATACGAAGTATTACATAGATCTGGACACCTTGCAGTAATGTTGCTGCAAGATTGTAAAAGCTGGTGTGCCCTACTTCACACCCAGTAAGGCTATAGGTCTTCTAAATCACCCCCCACTGACCTCTATTTCCCCATCCCTGAAAGTGTTAAAGGCCAGGTTAGACAGGGCTTGGAGCAACCTAGTCTAGTGGACAATATCCCTGTCCATGGCAGGGACATTGAAACTAGACAGCCTGTAAGGTCCCCTCCAACCCATGATCTTCTGTAATTCTGTGATTTTAATTTTCAGTCTGCTGGCCAATATGCTGGGGGAACACCTGATAAGTCAGAGCAACCACTGGTACCACTCCTGTCCCTTCATTAAGTTGTTTTCACACATTTCTGTGCAGGGCCATCTATAAAGACACTGCCAGGCAGCAGGAAGCAATTTCACTGGATGACGTTGGGTAACCAGGAATTCAGACAAAGCTTGGAGGATTGAATCCTTGTGGCTCCCTCCACAGCAATTTTTTCATTTCAGGCAACCTGTTGATGAAAAGTGTGGATGTAAAAATGAAACTGATGAGCACCAAAGACAGTTGTTGTTTGATGAGGTCCCCAGCATCAGGAGCATGCAAAGTGGTTATTGCCTCTGCCTCAGTGCTTGTGAAGGTGTGGGTGTCACTTGATATATGTTGGGGGCACAGGGAGGTAATACAGCCAGTTGAATACCCCATGGACTGAATGGGTATAAAAGTATTCAGCATACCAACTGGCAGTTGTATCAGCAGTCAGGAAATTTTGTTTCTGGGACTGTCACCCAAGCTTGTTGTTACTAGGTTTCTTGATAGTGACATTTCAGCAATGATTATACTGAGAACTCTTTTAACTTGCCTTCCCTAACTTCCCTTACATAACAGATACGAGGCTCTAGTATTAGAAAGTCAGAGACATGATGGGATGGATGCTGATGCCTCTAGGCTTGAGGAGTTACCATAATCAGGTTTGTTGAAACAAAGCTGCACAGTGGTTTGTGCAGTGTGGGACTCTCATGTTCTCAGACTTGGTAAGCCCAAATCATTGATACCAGGGTTTAAATAGTGCTCAACATCATGACAACATATTAAGTCTTACCAGCAGTCTTCACCAGCAGAAGCCACATGATGACAATTTCTTAATGATACTGTTCAGAAGTACAGATTTACATGTTCTGAATTTTCTTTTCCTGTTTACTACCTACAGAGCAAAGCACACAACATACACTACTTCCAAGTGCTTTTACTCTACAGGAAGCTGTAATGACCAATTAGTACAGTCATCGCTAAAGCTAGGAGAAACAACAGACTAAGGTAAACAACAGAGAAAACGAACAACTCAGTACAGTTTTAAGTCTGGTACTTATTCGTAAAATAGACCAGCCAAACTACTGACTTTGGCTCCAACTTCTTTGTTATGTATTTAGCTTCAGACTTCCTTGGTCCAAGTTCCATCTTTTTCTATATCACTTCACTACACCAAATCCAACACACATTATCACAACTCTAAAGCAAGCCAAAAGTATACTCTTCATAGCAACTAGCAAAACATGAATTTAGTTGAACTACCTTTTGCTTTTGAAGCCACCTGCATGACAAATACTTTTTGTCAATAAAAAGCCAGATATATTTTAAGAAAACACATTCAGATAATAAGTTTGAGCAGCTCCTTTTGATCAAAAAGCAAACAGACAACCAAATTGTAGCAACCAAAGTAGTACCCAATACTCTGAAAGCATATGCCAGCAAATTAATAAAAGGCATCTCAATCTCTGAATCTGAGGTAAAAATATGATTTCTCACTAAGCGCGTTGGGGATTTTACTCAAGACTGTCTCATTAGCACTTGAGGGACATTAGGCAAGCTTCTGGTCTAATTTTTCACTCTAATTTCATCAGAGTGCCAAACTACTCTGCAGCATAAAGGAAGGCATGGAAATTGATATGAAGGGAAAGTCACCTGGCCAACATGCTACTGACCCAGATTAAAGACTGACATTGACCCACACTAACATAGACACAAAATCAAAAAAAGGAATAGTGGCCTGTAGTTTCCCAAGTCTAATAGAAAAAACTGTTCTCCTTCCAGATAAAAAGCCTATGATTACTTGACAGGCTCATCTCCAAAACTTCCAAGGGGAAAGTTCAATTTAAAAAATAAAAATATGAAAATCAATCGCCATTCAGACAATACTCCAGTGAAATGTTCTTAAATGCCTCTTGAAATGAAAGAAGCTCTGGTCATTGACACACTGCATTTTTCACTTCAGTTATTTCACATAAAAACTTTATAGTTGAGAATGCTACAGTTTGTTACCTGTTAAGTGCACAATGGTATAGAATATCCACATAGTTTGAAACCTGGTTGGTACTACTTTGGTAAAGATCAGCAGCACCTGCTCTGCTGATAACACTTCAATAAACATATGGCAACAACACGTTTAACAGTTAAGAGTACTGCTAATAGTTTTTCCTAACGCAACTCACACTTGTTTCAAAAAAAAACCTAAGAAAAGAACTTTATTAATAAAACAAAGAGTTAAAAGGTTGCTAAGACATTTAGAATAGTATGCCAGAGATAACTGTGAAACAGCAATGAATCCTAATTAAAAAAATTCATACATACTAGTAACAGGTCCTGTCCCTGGCAGACAGGTCTGCATAGTGTTCTTTCTGCAAGCAGCCCATTGCCTTTCCAAACGGGGGAAAAGAAATTAAAGGCATCAGTAAATTTAGCTGCCATTTTCAGCATTTCCAACTTACTGTGAAGTAATTCACAGAAAGCAATTACAGAGGAAAAGTCAGTGCTGACATTTTTTTCACAACCATGCCATCAGAGCACAAACAGGGATAAAGTACTTTTATTCACACTTACTCAGTTTGTTAAACCATGTGTACATTGCCATCATTTAAAGTGCAAGCTAGGTGTCTTCTGAATTAACTGAAGGCATAACAGGTGCTATGTAAGATAAAATACTGCCACCAGTAGTTATACAACTAACTACAAATGTCAGTAGTATAGTTCAAACCCTGACCAGCTTAGCATGTTACTTCCTCTTGTATATTACCAGCCGAAAACATATTCCATTGCTTTAGATACAATACTTTCATCTTTCCTAGGAGTTTGTCTGTCAGAAACCACCTAGAAGGCAGGGAGAAAAATGAAAAAAGACAGAGAATCAGTCAACATATAGTTAATAGTTTTTACACTAATCATTTATTTTTTCTTTTCCTAAGCGCTACTATATTTTGACAAAATATGTTTGAAATATTTTCAAACAAGCCCTTAATCCCTGGAAAAGTGACAAATCATTAATTTAGTATTTTTTATTATTTTAGAGACTGAACAGACTGAGCTTGTACTTGAACCACATCTTTAAAGAACTGACAGCAAAAGATAAAAGCTAAGGTCACATTGAAGTTAATGTCTGTACGGCCTCATAGAGCTAAAGGGGAGACAACACAAAAACAAATGTTTCTGTTTCCCTGAAAATACCTGATAGTCACTAGTGGAAGCCTTATATGCTGTTGCAAGAGGTCTCATTGTAGAAATCCTTGTAGTATTATTTGCAGGTTGTATTGGTGTGCCAGCAGGTTTTGTCGGTGGAGTGAAAATCGAAGACATTGAGGATGAAGAGCTTCTTTCAAAGTTTTCCATCACACTCTTGAATAGATGGTTAATATAATGTAAACAAATACTGAAAAGCAGTATTCCAACCTTTATAATCTAAAATTATCTACTATTTAAATTTTTTTGATAAAACATATTCAGATCCCAAAAGATAAAAGGCATGTCAGTACAAAGCATACAGGTACACATGACCACCAAGCATTTTCCTCACTGCAATCATTTACACATTAAATTATGACATTGCAAGTAGTGGAAGGTTGGAATCTGTTCACTGTCAGTACTAGATGTTAACCAAGTTTGAAACAGTATGAAGAAAATATATTGCATGCCTTGCAATAAACTTCAAGTAGTAACTTGCTTCAGGCCCAGATGGACCAAGTAGCCTAACACCCTCTTTCTAAATATTTCTAAAATATTTATCCTGATCCATACAGTACAGTCTCCAAGCCTTTACCAACTTGCAGCTTTTTGCTCATATTCAGCTTGCCAAGGTGCTTCACTCAGTCCCTTTAGCAAATGCTAGAAAAGGAGTCAGAAGGCTCCATTTTGTAAGCTTATTTTTAGAAAGGAATGCATGCAGAATGGAAGAGGTAGCAAGTGCTTTGATGGGAACCACAAGTTCCACAACAAACCAGAGAAAACAAAATGGTAAATAACAACCAGCCTGGGGAGATGTGATTTGCTGCATTTAGACTCAGTGGAGCATAGCATTCAACCAGCCTAAAGACAGGAGAAATTCAGCAGCACATTTGGTAGAAGAGCGCTTTCCAAAATAAACAATAGGATTGGTGTACACTGGGCGGCAGCTGACTCTCAGCTTAGGACAAGGGGAACTTAAGATGCTAATACTTTTAAATCAGAAGCCTAAGCATTGATGTCAAATCCATCATATCTAGTTTTCAACTGCAGGAAAGTCTTACCAAAACCAAACCTTCAATGGATTAGTCTCCTGAAATCTTCTGCCTCCAAAATTACAAGTTAAAGACATAATGAGAGTTCAAAAGCAATGAAGATCAGATACCTGGCAATTAAATATCTTGGATCATTACTTTTAGAGCTTCAGCTTACAGACATTTCATTCATCAATACAAACTGGACACCAAAAGAGTAAAAAGGCAAGGACAGATCATGAGCAGAAGCCCACAGAAAAAAGGGACATGAAAGTACTTTTGTTTCTGAATTTTACTGAGTGTAAGAAATGTTTCAGATTGCTAAAACTTTAGTAATTGCAAGCTCAGTTTCTAGGGCTGCCTTCTCAGAATGATTTACACTGGAAAACTTACTCTTTAGTATCATGTATCCTTGAAGGATACAAAAAAAATAATCTATGAACTATAGAAGAATGACTGTTACTAGCTTAAGCTAATGTACAGTACCCAGTGCAAAGCGCTGCAAGAATTAAAGGTCAGGGCATTGTCAATACCTAGACACTAATAGCTCATGTTAATATTAAGACTACAAGACAGCTATGTCTACCCCAACTACTACTTACAAAAGAGTAACATATTTTTCTAGGGGCAGGTGGGAGAATAGGATTGCGATTTTCTTGCTAACAAATTTTCAGTCCAAAGTACTAAGCTAAACTCAAGAGCCAGAAGCACACAGTCACATAAAAAAATAGAGAAGTACAAATTAGGAGCAGCAACAGTCTTAATCTGCCATTGGGTATCTATTGCAGGCCTTAAATGCATCAAATTCCAGCCAGGAAACTTATCTCAATTGTCTCTTATTTTATGGTTTCACTTCCTTGTCTTGTACAGCAATATAATTCTGTGCGTTGTAACTTCCACGGAGCAGAGAGATTGCCCATAATGATCCTTCTCACTAGGAAATGTTGACAAATATTTAAGAAAAAACTTACATACATGTGTAACAGACTATACCTATGTAGATGAACTACCTACAATTTGCAACACCGAAAGAAAAAAAGAATTAAAGAGGTCAGGGAAAATAAAAAGAAAGACCAAAAGCAGAGTGCCTTATATTTAACTAAAAGCAACTATTAACTTACTTTATCTATACAGGGCTTGACACCAATCATGATAGATTCACCAAAAATTCTTCCATCTTTGCTTAAGGCCTTCCGGGCTTGAAGCTTAGATTGATATCGAATATGCATCCAGTTTCCTGTGTTGGACATCTGTATGAGATTAAGTGAAAATTGTGAAATGTAGTTTTTTAAATGCACAATTTGCAATGTCTTCTGATGAAAGTGTCAAACTAAGACATACCACGTGCTTTAATATGTTTCCATACTGAGCAAACTGTAGAAGAATATAGGAAGCTGATGCTTGAGGAAATCTGAAAGACAGAAAAAGACACTCAAAAAATTGTGAGTAGTTTAAGAATTCAGGTGGTAAGATACAACCCTATGAAGCATTTATAGAAATCCAGAGGAGACCACTGTAATGCCATCAGAAGCAATGACATGAAAAATACCACCTTCTAGGCACTTTACCACACACTCCAACAGCAGAATGGTGCCTTTCTAACTAGAAAAGGTAATGTGTAGCTTAAGTTAAGATGCCTCACTGAAATGCATGTGTTCGCTTGTGTGCTGGTTTACACGGGGTTTTCTTTCCTTTGTTTGGTGGTGAGAAAGGGAGGGGCGGAGCCCTAGGGGTGGGGCTTCGCAAAAAGACCCATTCCTGTAGAGCTCCAAAGATTGACATACCCCGAACCCAAAAGACAGCTCAAGTTTTGCTTTTTGCAATGACACACGTGGTAGAAAGGATTAGGATCGCAGGTTTTCCCGTTCTCCTGGGACAGAAGTGGTGTGGGAGGCCACGTGGCCAGGCCCATGGGGCCGGGCCAGGGCCCACCGTGCCAGTGTCTGCCGTGCCAAGAAGAGGTGGCGGGGCTGGGCCAGCGCGGCATGGAGCTGCATGACCGGGCCCCACCAGGCCGGGCCAGGACTAGGCCTGCTGCACCAGAGCCATGGCCACCGCACTAGGGTCGAAAAGCCTGGCGTCATTTGAACTGTTGGAGCTGCCCAAACTGCAGGGAAAAAAGCCTGGAGCCATGAGGAGCTGCCAAGGCCATGGGCACATGGCATAGCCATGGGCAGTTGCTGGACCCATGCGCAGCAGCTAAAGCTACTTCCATCTGGCCTGCGGTGGGCTTTATTTTATATAGTCGCTTTTCTCATGAGCCACGCTGCAAGCGAAAGAGCAGAGTGGGCGACAGCAGAACTCTTGCCCAGTGCCTGGCATGATTGTGCCCACAGCAATGGACGCTACCACATGGCAGCCGCGGAGGCCACGTGGACGGCAACAGAAGCATGGAGCAATTCCCCGACATAAAGTCTGAACTGAATTGACTTTGTTGATGCTGCAAAGATCCCGTGGAAGTTTCTCCTAGACTGGTAAAAACCCATTAACTTTGGTGATTGGGGCAACAAGTTCTTTCCCTTTATTTTCTCCCTTTGGGTTGGAGAGGAAGAAGAGATCNACCCTTGGTGCTGAAGACAGGAGAGGGAAGAGAGAGCCTTAGCTTCCGACATTAGAGAAACTCATCCTTAAAATTATACCCCATGAACTCCTGGCCTACACAGAATCAGTTTTTTGGGACGACTGTATTCATTCGTGAGAGGGTTTTTACATGGCAGCGGGTCCGGTGGGATGCTACCTTGTGCACTGTTGAAACACGGTAAAGAAGGTTATATCCCCTGCAGGAAAAAGTACTCCATAGTATAACAAAGAGAATCTCCTCCATGTGTGTATCCCTGTGTGTTTGGTAAAGAAATGGGATCTGTGGATGGGAAGGGAGAAAATGAAGGTGCTTTATACTTATTTTGTTACTTAAATCTTTTTCTAATTCTGTTAATAAAGGTAGTTTATAGTTTTAAGCTAAGCCTGGTGTTTGCCTCAAAATATTTCTCTCACAGATCTTCGTTCTCAATCATGAACCTTAAATGATCTTTTGTGAGTTATTTTCGACCTGCAACAGCTTGCTTTAACCATAGCTGTATTTGCTGCAGCATCTTCCAATGCCAGACAACATCAATGTCCAAGTATTTTTCTTCATATGCTGTAAAGACTTCATCCAGGTTTTTCTAACACTTTGGAAATCAACTTACCCAAATACAGTTACCCATGTGTCATCAAGTTGGTCTTCTGAAGTAAGGGAATCACCTTGAGTATAAAAAGGATCTAGCTGAGCAGGAGATAGAGTAGTCTTCTTTGGCTGCCCAATACTTGCAGGACTGAACATGCTTGAAGCTGTTAAATTGAAATGGTATTGTTGAACAAATCTCTTTTGCAAGACAGTTTAAAGCAGAAGAATAAATTCAGTGGCAAGCATTTCACTTGTATATAGAAGAGTTTGATGGGGATTTACTCATAGACACAAAAAGTAAGTCAATCATAATTTCACATCTGCAAATGCACTAATAAGTTTTTATGACTAGCAACCTAGTGTTCTCTGACTTCTAAACACCGACAGCTTAATACAGTTGCCAAATGGAAACAGGCCAACAGAATAAAGCTTAGCAAGAAGCCACTGGTTCATATATAAGATATTAAACCATGTGAAGACGGAAGGCAATCCATCAATCTCAGCTGCTTCATACAAATACAACCACCTCTGTGCTCAGATCAACACCACATTTGGAACAAGGACTAAGTAAAGTTGATTGAAAATCAGTAAGTCTCAGAATGGATAATTACTTCCTACTCATATCCATATACTATTTGAAAAGCTAACAAATACACAACTTCTTCATAAATTAGCAAGGAACTGATGTAGCTTGAACAGCGATGTTTTTTCTGTATTAAAAAAAGCAGTAAGAAAAGAGATTAGAAATTTTGCCAGGACATCTACCTGCTCCTGGAGTCGATGGCAGAATTCCAACTGATGGGCTCTGTGTTAAAGTAAAGCTGGCCTGCATTAAGATCCAGAAAGTGACAAATCGTTCTTATAGGTATACTGCTCAGATCAAGAGAGATAATTTTCAAGCAATTTAAACATTCAGGTAATATTAACTGTTTGCATTAAGTTATTCCTAACTTTTATGATTAAGAACAGATATTTGCATGCATATTTAAGAGAAGATTAACAAGAGATACTGATGAAAAGTTATTTGACAATGTCTTTGACATATGCTTTGTGAAACACAGTAGCTTTTAAGTATCAATACTCAGACACCTTTTTGTTTAACTTCTCAAAACAGTCATGCCACTATTGCTGCACTATAATAATTCACACATTCATGTGCATACTGATGGAAAGGATATTAGTATCGTAAGTTTATCAGCATTTTCACTGCCTAAAAGGGTTCAGAAATCATGGAAACATAACCTCCACTTGTATGGAGACTATTACTAGACTTACTTTCCTGCTCAACTATTTCGTGAATAGAAGGAAAGTATACTTTGACTTTTAGATGGTAGTAGTTGTTTTCTTTTTAACAGGATTTAAACACCCAAAACAATTTTAGTCTATTTTTAGCCTGAATCATGGCATTTCTTAGATACAAGATCAAACAACCTGGAGTACCTGTAGACCTACCAACATGTGTTCTGATAGCTGCTCAACATTTTGTGAAATTTAATATCCAAACCTTTAAGACATTATTGGATTCTGTCCTTCACAGAGAACCTCAGCTTTCAGAATAAACTTTTCAGAAGGCAACACTCAATAGAAAGACTCTTCATTTAGTGAAAAGTGTTCTCCTTGCATCAAAAGGGCTCAGTGAAAAAGTACCTAGTAATGCTTGATCAGTTAAGCAGCAGGGCTTACGATAAAATCTACCTTGTAGAAATTTGACTGTTCCTCTTTGAAAATTAACCCCAACTGTCTACCCAAACTTCGATTAGACATTTTAGTCAGAAAAAAATTCCTTTTGTTTCCGTAAGTGCCTCTATTGCCTTCTAAAAGAAAATCATAGAAACACTGAATTATTAAGGCTGGAAAAGGTCTGAAAGATCATTGAGTTCAACCATTAATGTAATACTGCCATCTTGAACACTAAACCATGTTGCCAAGTGCCACATCCACACATTTTTGAACACTTCCAAGGATGGCAATTATGACACTTACCTGGGTGGCCTGTTCCAATGCCTGACCACCCTAGAAGTAAAGGAATTTTTCCTGATATCTAATCTAAACATCTTCTGGTGCAACCTGAGGCTATTTTCTCTTGCCCTATCACTTGTTATCTGGGAGAAGAGACCAGCCTCCACCTTGATATAACTTCCTTCTAGGTTGTGTCCTTCTGGCAATCAGCAGCCCAATAAATTTATAAGAAAGTGAAAAGCTGCAACAAGGCTGAATTTGTATGTATAAAGCATAACTGAGGCATGACTTGTATTTTTCATTTCGTACTGTATTGAAAATTGGCAATAACAGGAATTCGATTCATGACCACAGCTCTTGTTTAGTTTACACAGAACAGGTACATTGAACAACCCAGACTAAGCAACACAATGAGCTGAAGGGTCACTAGTCACTTCACTACAGCAGATCATACAACTAAGTTTGAGAATTCACTGAGGCAGTAAGCTGCCTCACATCTGCTAGGAACAGGCCAGTACCAAAGACACTTACTGGTCTTCTTGAGGACAGAGGCGTTGACCCAAGCCCAGGACTAGATAATTCATCATATATGCTTCTAACTGGTGGAGCACCACCTTTATCTTTATGCGTAGGGACTACTGGTTGTGGGGGAGACCCTCCTGCAATTCAAAGAAACAAAAGAATAGCATAAGAAAAGTTATAATTTTGCTTCGGTGCTACTTGTTCTTGAAACTTCAATAATAAATTCAGCCATGCTCTCATGATGATTGTTGTTGAGACTGTTGATTGTGTTACTGGAGGTTTGCAAAGCCATCTGTCCTACCAAACTGTTCAGGTTTGAATGATCTAGGTAGGAGCACCACGTGTCCCAAGCATCCTACTGAAGCACCATTCAGAACTTTCAGACCTCTTATTAACCCATTATATTCACTATTTACATGTTTCTTTTCTGAAGTTCTGAACATGGCTGTATCTTTCAATTTTAAGCCAGGCTGAAGTCTATTTTAACTGTTTCAGAGACTAACTTGCCTATCATAGAGATGTAAAATCAAGCTTTTGAAGACTTGAGATACCTTAAATGTTAAAGAACCATACCAAAATGCACAGAGACATTGCACATTGCTGTCACGTTCCCACTGTCCAAATTCCTCACCTTCCCATCTAATTTCATATTAAATAAAAATGTAAGCTCTTGAGAGCAGGGACTAGTTTGCATATAGACAGGATGAAGTTAAACCAGCTGCCCTCCCATTTTGTAAACTTTGGGACTTCCTGTATAACAGAGAATTAAACTCCCTGAAAGAACTTGATTTATCTTAACACTTTGTATGGATTTATCCCAGAGAAAAAAAAGAAGTAGTTTGCATCAAGTTTTCACTTACAAAACATTTGGAAACTAAGCTTTTCCAAAGTATCCTTCAATCCTAAATTCTGAGCTTCAAGACTCCAGTCTGAACTGTTTAACACATACAAGAACAGCTATTGTTACATGGAATAATGTGCATTATATAAAGCACTCTCACATCAAGGTTTTCAGTTTAAGTGATGTATTTGAAGATATCCTTTGGGAAGTCTGTGTTAGTATCTTACTGGCTCCCCTTTTCCTAAAATCGATACTCTGAGGCTGTTATAAACCCTTTTAAAAACAATTCGGTGAAATTAACATGATTACCTTCAATTTCATAAATATTTTTGTAAAAGGTTTGTTACCGAGAGGTATAAGGGCAGGCAGGTAAGAGCAGAAAGCAGAAGGCCAACAAACCTCCAATTATGGAACACTTTAAGTTGGAAGAAACCTAGAAAGATTATCAAGTCCAATTTTGCCTGACATTCAAAGAAGAGAATATTTTATTAGAGAAATTATCTTGCAGCATCTTAATCCTCAATTTCTCCTTCAAAATAACTAGCACATTAACACCATCAGATATTAAATTATGCCAACGGATTTAATACAAAAGTCATGATCACCCATGACATGTCAACTACTTACTCATTCTTCTCAGAGAAGAAAACAAACATACAACACTAACATGCCTAAGAACTTTTCCTGGTCTGATTAATCAGGTGGTTGAAGAGAAACAAGCATCTACAGGTAGGAAAAGTCACTACTCCAGTCCAATGACAGCAGACATCAAGATTGTAGCTACAATCACTAGACACTATGTAAGAAGTACATTTTTAGTTTTTCTCCACCCAGTTTTTTAAGTCTGACAATCTGTAAGTGGCCTTTTAGAATTCAAAGAAATAAAATTTCTGCAAAGAAATCAGCAGTTTGCCCAAGCTGCATTTAGTTTGCCAACAGATATCTGTTTTAAACAAAGAGAACACATCAATGTATGTGTAACTGACTTGTAAAGAGTCATATAAATCGATTCCGTATTAGGAGAGGTTAATGTTACCTTCCCTGTAAAACACACTTTTCCTGATACCAGAACTGCCACATTTAAAACATTTATTATAATCGAATACACTTGAGTTCACCACTTACTCAATCAGTGGAGTTTGCTTACAGGAAGATATAAAACTATAAGGATTCAAGTCTGCAAAAGTTGTGTAGAACAATGAGACAAACTAATTTTTTGCTTTCAGGACAATTTTTCAGCATTTAACAAATTCTTACCTGCAAGTAGTGGAGACCTTGTTTCCATTACACCAACTGAAGGGCCATATAAAGCACGTGGCTGCGGAGTCACTGGCGCAGGTAAGTCACCCATCAAAAACCCAGGGAGAAATTGAGCACTAGGTCCTTGCTTTGGAGATGTCGGGGAGCCAAGAGTCATCGGTTCAGCTCCTGAAAACAAAATTTAAAAATATGAAAAAGAAATGTGAGATTTCTTTAATAGAGCCCACAATGGAAAAAGTTACATAACACAAGATATGGGAAGTGATTAAGATCACAGAATCCCAGAATCGTTAGGATTAGAAGGGACGTCTGGAAATCATCTAGTCCAACCCCCCTGCCAAGCCAGAGTCACTCAGAGCCGATGACACAGAAACGTCTCTAGGTGGGTTTGGAATGTCTCCAGAAAGGGAGACTCTACAACCTCCCTGGGCAGCCTGTTCCAGTGCTCAGCCACCTTCAGTGTAAAGAAGTGAGACAGAACTCCTTGTGTTTTGGTTTATGGCCATTGCTCCTCGCCCTGTCGCTGGGCACTGAAAAGAGCGAGACACCACCCGCCTTTGAGATATTTACATGTATTAATGAGATCAAAGGCGGTTTAATCATTCATTTTACAGGTAAGCTGAGTTTATCACAACCTCGCACTTTTCGCAACTACAAGTGGCGGCCGATCGACTTAACTCCGCTCCCCTTTCGCTTCCCCCCACCGCTAACCGCCCCTTCCCATCGCCGTCTCCCACGGCCCACTCCAGCTCAGCAGCATACACACTCCACCGCCTAGAGCAAGGGGTCGGCCCCGGCCCCACTCCCCTTACATGAGCGCAGGCAGCGCCCGGAGACCCGCTGGGCATCCCCGGCCGGGCAGCGGAGACCCCTGACGCGGCGCTCGGCAAAGCCGAAGCACGGCGCGGGTGGGGGGGGGCCCGCGGGCCCGGCTCACCTGCGGGCGGCAGCTCCATGGCGAAGGCGGCCATGTCGGCCCGGGTGGCGGGAACAAGGCGGTGGCGCCTCCACCGGGCGCTTTCAAACGGGACGGAGCTTCCTGCTTCCGTCACTTCCGATCCGCCCCCTGACATGTCGTGATGAAGCGGGGCGGGTGGAATCCCGTCACGGGGGTGGGGTGCTCGGAGCTGGGCATCTGGCTGCGCCGGGCCGGGTCGCGCTGCTCACGGCTCCCCAGCAAACGGTCCCCCGCAGAGGGCCAGGTCGTGAATAGAGTTGAAGGAACCGCGGTTACCGTTACCAGGGCCTGTCCTGGGTTGCTGCTGAGAACTCAGAGCAGCCTCCCCACACTGCCTCCCCATGGAAAGGGCTGTCAGTCATTGCCCAGGCTGCCAGCACCATAGCCATCCGCGTCCGCCAGGACAACGCAGTGAGCTGTTCCCCCACAGACAAGGGGGAAGGATGACCACGAACAGCGAGCGGAGTTGCCTAAAGCCCGTGTTATAAGTAATTGCGGCGAAAAACTTGCCAGAGCCAATTTATAATTGATTTAAGATTTATTAGCAAGCAGCAAATAAGCAAAACCAGCGCTGGGCGGCCGGGGGGGAGTCTCCGCTCCCACCAACGGCGCGGCCCCCCCTTTCAGCCCCTTTGCTTTATAGTTTATTTCCAGTTCTCCGTGACATCATCGCGTGTCTTCTGCGGCTGCGCCTCTTGGTGCCAGGGGGTCGTCCTGAGCCCTCTTGGTGGTCGAGGGGAGGAAGGCAATAGTCTGCCTCCTTGTGTCAGTCGCGACCTGTTACTGTTGGCGCCTGCGTTTCTTAAGCTTTAAGTTATGCAGCGTCTCTCACCCTTATTGAGACACAAGCTTTACTTGCTTCTTCAACAGGATGTATGTCCTTGATAATTCAGCAAAATGTGAAATCTTGTTACTTTGTTCATCATCTCTCCGGCTTGATTAACAAACACAACGTTCCTTATTACAGCCCGCATTAACATTTAGCATAGAATCACAGAATGGGTTGGCTTGGAAGAGATCTTAAAGCTCATCCAGCTTCACCCCCTGCCATGGGACACCTTTCACTAGACCAGGTTGCTCCAAGCCCTGTCCAGCCTGGCTTTGAACACTTCCAGGGATGGGGCAGCCACAGCTTCTCTGAGCACCCTGTGCCAGGTCCTCACCACCCTCAGTGTAAATAATCTAATCTAAACCTACTCTCTTTCTTTGAATCCATTCTCCCTTGTCCTGTTACTACCTGTTCTTGAGCATGAGCAATTCATATTGAGAACAAGAGAGGTTATGGTTCAAATGTTACGCTACAGTTCAAACTACTGGTACCAAGACAGAACACCGATCTTGAAACCAAATCTTTAAAATCACTTTAGCACACAATTTATGCAAACACAGTGTTCTTTTTATTTTGTTGCATATTAATAAATCATTAAGAGCTGGCATGAAGGCCACAAAATAATATTAAAATCTTGTACAGATTTTTTTAAGCATGCCATATTAAGACAGTAATTTCAGCTCGGGATCTCTCAGGAGGGTCAAAATTATATATCCTATGTCTGTTCTTTACGCATGATGTGGAATGGAGTGAGTGGACAGCATGTGAAGACCAAACGTGAAGAAAAGACAGTAACATGAGCAGAGACAGATCATTATCAATATTTTTTGCATCTCCACTGAAATGATTTACAAAAAAACCCAAACCTGCTAGTTCCGAGACTGCAATTATCATTTTAGTGCACTTCAAATCACTATTTGATCAGAAACAGTAGAAATACATGAAGCATTAAAGCATCCTATGCATTTTAAGCATCCTCAAAAGACCATTGTTTTCATTTCAAAAAACACTAATGGCTGGCTAGCCCATAAAATTCAATAATATCAGCTATAGTTGCAATAGAATTTTAAAATCCGATATCAAAGTACTTCATTATACGAACATTTTATTATCTAGATTTTACAACCAAGTAGGAATGCACAGATTTGGAAAGAAAGCAACTTATCTCTGTTATTTTATTTCCTTTCTCTATTGCCTGCATCTTCTGATGGTTCAGTAAACAAACCATCATTCTACTGTTTTTTAGTATTTCAAAGAAAACTGACCTTAGTGCTCTGGTTTTAGGCAAAACTTCTCTGAAGTCAGTAAACCACCATTTGGCCTTTCGATGACATGCTGGGAAAAACAGGGTCAAAGGAGGGTAAGAAAAAAGTATGTAAAGACTTGAAAATGCACATGTGAAAGGGGATTTCAAAATGACAGATTAAAGTATATCCAACATCTGTTCCTGTACAGTCAAAACAGATTATTTCACTTCTCCCTTTGCATCAGTCATGATTGTTTATGCTTCCATTTGCCTTTATAATCTGTTCTTGGTACTTGTGAAGCTGCTCCATGAAGCCAGGATTTGGACAAGCCGCAGGCCTTGCGTTTTTCACCAAGGAAAAGGCTCTGGCAAAGCTCAGTCTTTCTGAATTCATTAGAAAACCAATGACTACAGCCGCTGCACGGGAGACTCCTGCATTACAGTGAACCAGTACCACGCCATCCTCCAAGAAAGAAATGAAACATAAGTTGGGATATTCACTAGGTAGATAACAGTGTAAGAAACTTTATATAAAATTCTTGTAAGACTTATTGAAAGCTCTTTGCTGAGCTCAAAGCAAATATTTACACATATAAGTCCAAGCACAGATATAAGCATGATGTAAGTTTGAAATTAAGTATTTTTCTACCCCAAACCCTTTATTATTACCAAATTCTTCAAACCTTATTCATACCATAGTACTAAAACACATCCTCTGTCCTTTTTCCTGAGGCCTTACAGCAACCCCTTCATGTAGAAACCAAATCACAGATGCCTGGGATACTAAGGTATCTGATCTACTTGGGTGCCATTTTGAAATAGACTTTATTTGCAATATGGAAAGGAACTTGACAGTATCTTGTTAAACATAAACATAGCAAGGCAGCAAACAGCTAGGCACAGAGACAGATTTTAAAATATCTTGTAGTTCCAGTCGTATGTTTCTTGTGCACTCTGCATGGAAGATTCTGGATAAGAGGGTCCATGCACATGAACAGAAAAATTAGAAAAGATATCGTGTGATTTGCAAAAGATCTCTCCCTTGCTATCACACCACTGGTACAACTGCAGCAGCTGATACAGTCCCCCTTAACTGGGGACTAGGGTGCAAAGTCCAAAACTGCTCAACCTCCCATAAATTCACAAATGCTTCTTCTGGGGTTTGAATTCAGGCTTATCCTGAATTATATACGAAATTAATGGTTTTTATCCTACTTAAACATTTCCCACACAACCTCTGAGACACCTGAATGGCTCTTTTTAGACACTGCAAGTTTTGTTAAGAAATAACAAACCCAAATTAACACAAAGACAACTAGACAATCTAGTGTGTCTTAAGCAATGTTTGCAAGGCCTAGGCTTCGTGATATTGTCGTGTTTGTATGTCAGACTATGACCTGGAAAAGTCTCAGTCCAAACTGTCTGCCAAATGCCCTTTTGACACAAAAAGAAACCACCAAACCACCAGCACCTCTATATTCTGAATGAAGATACTGAAACATGACATGATGTGCTCAGATACTGCAGGCTAAATGAAACTATTCTAGTTAGAAACAGCCTGTTCTGTCTGCCCTTTACAAGCATGAGTTACTTAATGGGAATTTTACCCAGAGACAAAGAGATCTTTTAAGCACCAGGGTTCCTTTCCAGGAACTTAATAGTTTATGTTACAGATTTGGGAGCTACAAATATCTGGTATTTTAATAAACACTCAGACCAGAAAATGGTTCCTGCTCCAAAAATCTTCCAGTTTAAATAACAAGACAAAGAAGTATGAAATGCAGTATTATTATCCTTGTTGAAGAAATTCCAAGCTGAGACTAGAAGAACGACTTGCACAAGATTATGACAGAGCTAGGAATGGAGTCTAAGCTTCTGCATCACAGCACAGCAAATAACAATACCACCCTTCCTTGCAATGGAAATAATATCTCTTGTGCACTGCCTGCTGGAAATTCCTCTTCATTCCCTTTCTCACATTCCCAGGGCCACATGTCCTCACACACACACTATGGCAGAGTAGAAAGCAGACCTGTACATGCATCTCAGCTACCTGAGGATGTGCCAGTGGTGACCTGTAAATCCAGAATAATGACATTAAAAACTATGCCACTGCTAATGAAGCAATTGCTGAAGCTTATCCACTGTAGATTTGGAATAGTTTTTACTGATTTAATGGGAGTTATTTCAGACACAGCATACCATAATCCAGATCAATGTCTAGCAAAGGCACTGAGGGTAAATATGCATTGGAAGCAATTTTTCTTTTCCTTTGTACAGTTCATGCTTTGTTTCCCTCTTTCACATTTAAGTTTGATTTGTCTTTTTTAATAACAGGTTTGTTTTACACTCCCAAAAATTATATAGTGATATCCAGGAATCCTGAAAATTATTGAACATGAATTAATCTGGGCCATAATATTAAATGAACTTTAATACTGAGAATATTTATCTTTCCTTGCTAAAGCCCATTGTTTACAATTAATACAAAAACAAATTTGGTATGTCATTCTTAACTAATTTTATATTAGCTATGAATACAGAATAAAAAGTGAGAAACAGATTGCAGATAGGAAATTCATCTCTGTTTACCAAGAACTCTTTGCTCTGATCCTGATACCCTAAATTTCCCTGCCCAGAAATGGTCTGTGGACTTGCAAGAATCATGTAAGATTCAAGACCAAGTTGTTGGGGTTGTTTTTAATTTTTATGGAGACAAAAACCAAATCACCTTCCACCAACAGAAAAGGTGATTATACAGTGGTTATACGCAGTGGGCAAAAAGGAAAGAAATTTAGAAGAAGCGTGAAGTTTTTGGTGAAGTTGAAAGCTAATGTAATTCCTTATGGATCCATTTTACTTTGCAGTGGAACAGAGGCTTTTTCCTTAGGAAAGACAGAGCAAGCAATAGTGATGTTCATGAATAAGCAAAGATTTTCTCTTTGGAAACACAAGATTTCAGAAGTTTTATTATTAGATATTAAACATATAAAAAAGTATCCCTCATTCATAGTATTATGACCTGACATGGGTCACTGAACATGTAATGGAAAACTTGCCTGCCAATTTGGAGCCTAGAAGAAAAGTTGAGCTCTGATCAGTATCAGAATTTATACCATGGTGTCTAGAGACTTCAGCCACTACAGTTTTAGAAAAGTGACTCTTGTTACGTACCCAGCTGGCAGTGAGTTACAGAACAGTGCATGCTTCACTTGTATCCTCAAATTCACATGCTCTCATACTTCCTTGAGTTAACCACGTTCTAGAAACACTTTCTCATATATCATGTTCTCTCACCAGTGAAAATCTCTTTTCTGTTTAAGTAATCACAGAGTTACTACTGTTTCATCTCCATTTTAGGAGAAGAAACAGTAGTAACTCTGTGATTACTTAAACAGAAGAGCACTTTGTAACACAATTTATTGTAAGCTCTTTTAACACTATTTTGACTAAGCAAATAAAGTAATTCAAACCACCCAGAGATCTGTCTCTGCATACCACTGTCATGTGCTTTCTGAATTGATTCTGGAGAACAGCTATTCCATCAATTACCTTCTCTTTCATCCACCTCTCAGAAAACTACTAATATTGCTGTAAAAGTTTTCCTGAAAACTCCTTAACTTACAAAATAATAACTGGGACATAAACACCAGAGGCAGAAAGCAAAATTTGCAGTTCTGAATGGCAACTCTCATTTAGAAATTAACTGGAAACAGTAATTAGAAACCTTGAAAGGTCATTAAGTGACAATACGTTATCACATAGCTTGTAAATTATAAATGAGAGAAGGAAAGAACACTGGACACAAAGAAAACTGGGGCAAGATCATCTTTTATCCCAATCTACATAAACAATGATAGATATGGTAGAATAACATGCAATAATGTTTAGTGGTTGAGTTATAGTTTAGATACCAAAACAATGGTTGTCGTAAATTACACAGTAAGCCTGAATTTAACAGCTGTGAGATGGGCATGCTCCTGGTTACAGATAACTCTGCCTAGCAAACCCAGAAGGGGTTTTCAGCCTATTTTCTATGTCGCATCCTTCCAGGATTTTGTGAGCAGTTAAATGACTTTTGGCTCCAAGACTACTAACACATTCTCTAATATTCTTGGTATGTATATGGATTCATAGCATCTTCTTTGAGCAGCCTGGTCTAGTAGGAGATGTCCCTGCCTATGGTTGGAGCTAGATAATCTTTAAGGTCCCTTCCAACCCAAACCATTCAATGATTCTATGATGAAAAGCACAAGGATGGTGAACAGCTGATGATAAACCACACAGATCTGTAAAAGCCCTGTTTTTTGCTTCTGGTCCAGGCTGGTTTCTAATCCAAAACAACATCCCCAATGGATAAGTAAATTTTCTTCATTTTCTTCTGTCAGGGGTAGTGACTTGGCTTTAGGATGCAATTTTTTAATCTAAAGTCAATCCCTGGTCCAACTGTATTAAAGAAGCACTTCTCTAAAACTCAAGACAGTCATTCTGAGAAAGCAGTGCTAGAGGGAATGAAGATTAACAGCAGTGCCATCTCTCTAGAAATGCTTAGAAATTACTTGGATTTTCTATTTAAAATTTAAAAACAATGGCAAAACTATTCATTTGGTACCATATTTTCTTTTAACAAAAGAAGCTGCTTTAGTTCTTAAATAGTGTAATAAATAATCTAAACAGGATAACTACTAACATTAATTATTGATGGACCGTACCTGGATCTTGGCTTTCTCAATAAACTCAAAACATTCAGGGAAATAGGAGGTAATATCAGTTTCTGGGAGGTCCAGAATGGAAATGGTCTTGTATATAAAGTCATTGAGGAAGGCATTTTGGACTCCATATGCCACATTTAGAACGTGAGTGACCTAAGTTACAAAAATAAAAGAAAAAAAAAAGAAAAAGGAGTTTTCTGAAGATAGCAAGCAAAATGAGCAGTAACAAAGGTGAATTAATCTTTAGGCATACACAGACTCTACCTTACACAGATGCAATGTTCAGTTTTACATACACACGTTTTTCTCCAAGCAAAGTTTCAAAGTGTGCTAAAACATACTGTGATAAATTTCAGGGTTTTTCTAAGAGGAAATTAAAAGATCAGTGCTCAAAAACAGACTAAAAAATGGATCTCAACAAAAAAGGGAGTTGTCAGCACTTGGATGTAAAATAAAAGAGAAAACAACAGGAATGAGAGCACAGACCACCCAACAATGGCCCAAATTTCAAGCCTGCCCTAACCCATCGGCATAATGTTCCTTCTGGTTAGTTACCAGAACCATTTGCTGAAGCAGAAGGATTTCAGAGTAAACTACACCTATTCTTGGCAGGCAACATCACCTCTGGCCTCCTGCCATCTCTGCTCTGTCCAGGCTACAGCCAGGTTGTGGGTTAAGTTACCATAAAGTGACATTTAGATGGCACCATATGCCAACCTGGTGCACGCCCTACCCTGCAGAAGCACCACTGTCCAAAGGTCTTATCACCCCATTATTGCAATAGGGAAGAGTAAAAAGACAAAAGTTTGGGACAGACTTAGAGAAGCTGCTTTGTTTTTCTAGTTTCATCAATCCCGCATAAGGCAAGGGGGAATGGTGCTGCTTAGTGTCTGAAGTGGAAATGCATATGGCAAGTGTATGAATCCGTTCCATTAAGCAGTTCTAAACAATCATCACTCTTGCAGGAAAGCACGACTCTTTTCAGAGGTACCTAGCAACAGGGCGAGGAGCAATGGCCATAAACTAAAACATGAGAAGTTTCACCTCAGCATAAGGAAGGACTTCTTTAGATTAAGGGTGGCTGAGCACTGAATAGGTGCCCAGGAAGGTCATGGAGTCTCCCTGTCTGGAGACATTCCAAACCCACCTGGACACGTTCATGTGTCACCTGCTCTGGGTGATCCTGCCTTGGCAGGGAGTTTGGACTAGATAATCTCCAGAAGTCCCTTGGAAGATTCTGGGATTCTCTGAACGCATTTCAGCTTCTCGTGAAGCCAACAGGAACCTGTCCACCTGAAAATGGAGCAGCCTTTTGAAAATGCAAGTGGAATACTGTTTTCCTCAGATTTGCCAGAGGATATTTTATAATTTTTAACTTACAAGGGAAACTCACCGCGCGCATTACGCGAGACTCATTTGTATGTCCATGTAACGTTACCTTATGCTTTCTCATCGTCTCCAGGTCGTGAGCAGCATCCTGCGACCCTACGGAGAGAGAGAGAGCGAGCGTGCCCGTTGCTGCGCTGAACCCCTGCCCGGCCGGCGGCACCGCACTCCCCTCTCCGTGCCCGCCGCCCCCAGCCCTACTCACCCAGCAGCAGCCAGGGCTTCACCACGCCGACCTGGAGGTCGGCGCTGAGGTCCTGCACGAAGCCGCCGCCGGGCGCCGCCTCCTCCTCCTCCTCCATGTGCAGGCAGGCGCCGCGCCACGTCTCGATGATCCTGCGGCCGGTCAGCGTCGTCACGCGGGTGCGCTGCTTCCGCAGGTTGGCCCTGGAGAAGCTCCGGATCTCCTGGGTGAGGGAGTGCATGGCGCGGCTGCCGGCACCGCTTTGCACCGACCGCCCCGCGCCGACCGGCGGTGACGCGCCCCCGGGGGCGGTGCCTCGGCGCACAGTGACCCTGCCCCCGCCCGCTCCCGTCCTGTCCTAACTAAAGCAGCCTTTAAATCGAAAATCCATGCTTTCAGCGCCCTGGTGTTTTGGAGGACAGGCCGTACAGCAACGCCTATCTGACTGTAATTGGGACCTGCTTGTCGGAAAGCATGGGAAAACATTGTAAGTAGCTGAATGGAAAATATTAGAATTAAATATATTTGGTTTATTTTTTTTCCAGAGTCATTTGACTGGTGACCAAAGACTAAACAAAATCAGATTCTTATGTTTACCAAGGAGGCAAAATGAAGAAAAGGGAGGGAAGGTGAGGCTGCTTTCCCCTTATTTCCAAACGACTTGATGCCCATGTTTTCATGTTTTCTCTATAGTGTACTATTTGTAGTGTTGCACAGCTGGTATATAATCATAGAATCACAGCATGGTTTCAGTTAGAAAGGACTTTAAAGATCATCTCATTCCAACCCCCCCTGCCATGTGCATGGACACCTTCCACTAGACCAGGTTGTTCCAAGCCCAGTCTTGGCTTTCAAAGCTTCCAGAGATGGGGAATCAACAGCTTCTCTGGGCAGCCTGTTCCAGTGCCTCACCACCCTAACAGTAAAGAATTTCTTCCAGATATATGTTTCCCCTCTTTCCCTTTGAGCCTGTTCATTCTTGTCCTATCACTGAGGTTCCTGATAAAGAATCCCTCTTCCTTGTGGGTCCCTTCAGATAATGAAAGGCTACATAATTGTGTGAAATGTTTGTTTGCAAAGTTAGATGGTAATACTGTTAACTTAAATTCTGCCAGAAATACATTTCAATTTGTTAACAATCCTCTGTGCTGGCATATAGAATAAGGATATATTACTACACTACTTCCCCTCTTGTAATATTCCTCAAATTTATGCTGGAGGGATATGATGACTGAAAAGATCCTCCTGTGAGTTCCTCAGAATGCAGTACAGAACAAAGGCAACTTAGTTCCATGTAAAGAGGTCTTCAAATGCCTTGTCAATTCAAGAAGCAGAGAATGTTGTTAGGAACTAGGAATGCCAGACGCAATTTTCTAACAGGAATTAGACATAAAATCAAGGTAATCTAAAAAAGGCAGAATACCACATACACAGTGTGCAGAAGCTAGAGTCTAAAACTAAGATAAAATCAAAGATGCTTAGTGTTGGGAGAGGAACAAAACAGAAATCTGGGCTGGATCAGAGGTTAGGGTGACAAAGTCACCTTTAAGTACAAGAGGTTCTGTAATATTCTGTATGGTAGATATGTGGCCTCTCTGAAAGTGGACTATGCTTCACAGCAGTTAACTTAAAACAATAATGATGCAGAAGTTGATTCATTTGTTTTTTGTCAAGGCCTTATCAGTTATTTTGATGAAGTTGGTCAGAAAGGAAGTGATGGAGAGCTTTAGGTCTGTGGCCCAAGCCAGCAATTACAAAGAATTTCATGGCTGTTTTCAAGCTGTATTGGCTCACTACAGCTGCCCCTGTAAAAGACAAGAATATTAGGGTATCTTGCAAGAAAACAGAGAGCCTTGTGTCAGGAAATTTGCAAGGCCTTAGCAAAATTTGCTTGCAGTGCAGCCCCAGCAACCTGCCCCTAGAGCAACCAGGTGCTTTGTAGCCAATTTCTGGCCCGTATGAGTATGGGGTGTGCTGTGTAAGCATTTGCAAGACTAAGACAGATGTGTAAGACACTCACAAATTAAACTTAATAACACAACTATATGTTGTTCCTTAATCTCAGAGGAGGAAGATGCCGTAGGTGTGGGTGCAAAAAGGCAGCTGATTCCAAAGTAATGGATTCATTTTCTCCTAGGAATGTTGATCCTTATTATAAATGCCTTAAACACCAGGGGTCCCTACTGGACATAAAATCTCTGCTGCTCTTTTCTCTCTGAAATCCAAACACTCTGCAGATGCTTATATGCAGAATTAGTATTTTATAATTTAGTGTGTCCATGTCATAAGCATTAAATCTAGCTTGAATATTCATAGACACTATTTCTTATGATGCAGGCATTTCCATGATGATGTCAAGCAGTTAATGCTGTTCATTACAGGATAGAAGAGAAGATAATTACAAATTAGAGTTTAAAACTGGGATTTCAGTTCACAGATTAATTCCTACATTCCTCTTACATGCTTTGCCAAGAGTAGAAGATTTCTCTAGAGGTGTGGCAGGAGCGGGATACTTTCTCTACTTCCTTGGCTGAATGTATTTATGGTATTTCTGGATCTTCAGGTTTTGAATAAGCTACATATCAATGCAAATGCAGTCGTTTTAAGTAATTTTTAATGTTATGGTTCTTCTGTTTTGTTTGTCAAGAAATTCAGCAGAACCTGTTCTATGGGTATAAACTAAGAATTGTGTACTGTAATTACTAATTGTTACAAAAAGCAGCTTGTACATATTCAAAAAACTTATATGGCAGTACATCTAAGCTGCTGTATCTAATTCCTTCCAGTATTAGTTTGGTCTAGGTACTGCCTGTACTTATTGATGCAAAAGAGCTGGCTTCTGTCAGAAAAGTGATAAGCAGGCATTCCAGATAGCTGACTTTGGAAAACCAGCCTTGCATTCTGCAAAATGCGTATGTTAGAGGGTGAGCTAGATTGTAAAATGCACTGAAAATTGACAGTTCATTCTTATGTTGGTAATTTAACTGAAGTAGAGAATCGAACCCTAATTAGTACACTGATTACATCACATTTCAAACTGCAGTTACTAGATAACTTTGAGGAGTAAGAGAAATGGAGGAGAAAATGAAAATATTGTCGGCTAATATCTAACTCTAATAATGCCTCTGCTGCAGACTCTATGTTCCTTAACTGAAAATAACAGAGAAGTTGAAAATAACTCAGTGCACCAGTTGGTGACTGGGTGACTGTGAATCTTAAGCGTAGTGTGGTGATGAGAAATGCAAGTGTGACTGTGAAATGCATGACAAGGTATTTAAAACAGAAAAGGAAATAATAATGCTATTGTATAAAGTTCTAATAAGCCTTTTTGGAAGTGCATTGTGCTATTTGGGGATAATGGTATTCAGGAAAGATGATCTCATACTTGAAACAAGTTCAAAGAATCGTTTAAAGCTTAAATTGCACTGCATATGGCAGACTCTCATCAAAGCACTCATTGGTACATGGACTCCTTGGGACAGGCAGCTCCTGTCTATGATGAATTGGGAGGGAGTAGCCTCTCGCAGAGGGACTATTTCACCACCATTTGTGCCAAAACATACATAAGCACTTCTGGCAATGACTTACCTGCTTCATACACTCCAGGATGCTGTGTCCTACACAACCTAGAGGCTGTTAGCTGGACCAGAGTCTTGGTTTCAGCTTTGCAAAGTTGTCAAGACATGATGCCTACTCCTGCTGGCTTTTCCCTTTCTGAAGCAGTTTGGAGTCACAAGATCAGGATCATTCACACCCTGAGCAACAGGGCAAAATGGTACATGGGAGGATGGATGGAGTGTGACATGCTCCCATTTCCCTTGAGTGGCATATGTCTGTGCTCCATGTAATTTCCTTCATGTAGAGAGGTTTTGGCTGAGAGACAACCACTCATTTGTTCTCATCAGTTTGTTTTTCATCCTTTAGACTTGTCAATATCTGGTAGGGAAGGAGTATTCTGGAAGAAAACTAGAGTCTCAGCAATGTTGATGGAGAGTGATTTGTTCTCTTTTACAGACGGGTTGTATACCTTGTCCCACACACTGAATGAGGATGCAGATATTAACTCCTTTGTTCTGGTATCCAGTAACATGCCTGGAAAATCTCTTAAGTGGAATCCCGACTGGAAACGGAGATTTTAAAAAACTAGTGAAGTGCAGACAAAACCTTGAAATGTTATTTTATGAGGAAGAATTAATTTGTAGCTAGGCCTCTTCTAGAACTTAATATATTGAAGAGTGAGAAGGCCATAAGGATTCTCAATTTTCTGTACTGAGGTCATTGATGAGGTGAACTGTTAAGGCCTAAGAAACTGTAAGTTTGCCAGTTATTGTGGGTTTTGGGGTGTTTTCCTAGGATGGCAGGAATAAGGGGTAAAGGCAGGGACAGATGAAGTATATAGCATTTTAAATGTGTTGCTGTAGTAGTTGGTCCAAGTGGGAAGCAGGACCATTCTGAAGGCTGTGTACAGAAAGTTAACAGGCCGTTCCTGCACATAGTGCTGCAGTTACATGTACTGTGACCCGGTTGATAGTGAGCCAAGCTTTGCTGGAAGGTGTTAGTTTGTTCTGAATTTCTGGGTCTGCCAGTTTGTAACACATTTGAAGTGCTAGACCCTATTGGCTAAACAAAGCACAGTTAGTTGTGTGTGGGAATAGGGTGAAGCCAGAGGTGGTGGGAGTCATCTGTACATATTTTTGTGCTTTGTTTCTTCCTAACTGTGGTGCTCATGTACTGCTGCAGAGGGTTTTCTACTGTAAGGCAAAGTATGTATCCTAAGCACACATTTACATATCCTCTCTTCCTATATTCCTTTGACATACAAATCAAAGCATCCATTAAAGCCATGCTGCTAATGTATGCTGCATCATTCTTGATCAGCTTCATCTATGCGGTGTGTTAGGTAAGAGCAGAGGATCTTGGTCAAGCCCAGAAACAGAGCCAGTTCCTCAACTCTTTGGAGTTTGGGAGACTGAGTTGGTGATCTAGCTCTGACAAGGTGCAATAAGGAAGCCCAGTCCAAATTGCTAAAGATTGCGCAGAGACCCAATGGTTGCTCCTAATAATATTATTAAATCTGTGGAGCTTCTTTAAACACTGCCTTTTATCCCTGGCCTGAAGGGTAGGCAGCTTCTCTTTGTTTAATCTTTTTCTTTCAAGCAGCATAGTTTGCTGGTTTTTATAAAACTATCCTAAGCCAGTGGTGTTTCCCTTGGAATTTGTCCTCATATTGCTGCAGGGAAATCTCCCCAGAAGCAAAGTCATGCCCATAATCAAAGACATGGCCCTTCAAATACTTACCAGGGCATTCCTCTCTGCTCTCACCACACTTTGTAAGCAATCCATAGAAATGAGCAGATTGATTCAATGATTTAAAGATGCATGTTTTTATAGTATGTTTGGGATTGTGCTTAATGAAGAGCACTGAGGAATAGGGCAGATTGCAAAGCTGAAATATTTGGTAGCCAAAAGGAGTACCTCTGGGGACCTGCTGGTGTGAGGAGTATCTGGCAGTAGTGGTGTCTATATAACATAAGTAGGATTCAATTCCACTTCCATTTTGGCTCAGGTTTCTGTTATACAGCTGGACTTGAGCTTGCTTCTCTGCTTCTCTGCAGTCATGTGTTAGCAAAGGAAGATGAAGATATAGAGACACAAACACACACACATATATAAATTGTTCATGTGTTCAGGTATCTTAGTGTAAAATCAGGTATGCCAGCTCAGTAGTAGTTAGTCAAAGTTAATCAGGGAAAGGAACAATATCAAGAGACTATACAAGAACTTTTTAACAAAAATGCACATATATGAAAAAGCTTCCAGTCAGCCTGGCTGCTCTGCAAATGAGTAATGACTAACTATGCAGTTAGCACAGACCATCAGTCACCAAGGCTGTTTTTCTCTACCATTTGTGTGTTATTTCCTTTTAAGTATACCTTCACTTTAGAAAAACCAACCTAAGAGAAGTTAACTTTGCAGTAAAACCTGAAAAAAGCCTGTAAGGATCAGGACTCTCAAAAATAAGAAAATCTGAGCTCTTTGAGAGGTGATGTTAATGTGAGTTTCTGTAATGCTTTCAAGTCCTTTGAAACCTGAAACATGGTTTTCTTTCTCTATTTTAGGTGGCAGAGGTGAAGTAAAAGGTAAAGTTATGATTTTTCAATGGTTATTATGACTACTCTTAATTTGTTGGGGGTTTTTTTGTCAGAATACTCAAATTTCCATTTTGTACCTCAGCTTTTAAGAGTCTACTTCTGAAAAAATGCAAATTATCTGTCTCACAACCTTTCTGGTTTTCTACAGGTTTGTTTCAATGGTCATTCGAAGACAGGAGAGCTACTTCAGAAAAAAAATCCACAAAAATTTCTGTAGCTGCGACCACCAAGCCCCACAGACTCAAAAATTAAAATCAAAGATGGTAAAAATCAAATTTTATTTCGGAGTTCTTGTAGCATCTTATGTATAGCTTTTGTTAATGTGTAGCTTCCACAGGCATAATAAAATATTAATATTACCATTTGTACCAGGAAGCATAGCAAGCTTTTTTTTTGTTTCACAGACTTCAGGAAGGAAACTATTATAACTTCTAGTCAGGATCATAAAACAAATACAGTAGGAAAATTATTTTAGCGATTAATGTAGGTAGTACCTGCTTTTACTGTTCATCATGAAGAGATGCATTGTATAAGTAGGGTAAAGGTGAAGTGGAATATGCATAAACACAGCATCTCACATCCTGAAAAAAAATACTGGAGAATACTCTTCCTCTGCATACCCTTGTCTTGCCTTAGCATATCACTAACATTGCATTGTGCTTGATATTTTTGTGTGGGAAGCAGTTCCCTGCAGGCAGAGAAGGAAAATTAAGCTGTCCAAGCCCTGTCTCTTTCTATGTCTATAGTCTGATCCAGCCCAGAGCTACCTAATAGCTTCCATTCCACTCACAAGGAAAGCTCTAACTTTCCTCTTTCTCTCAAAATATTGAGGCAGGACATGACCTATTTTATTTCTTTAACTGAACCTTTGCTACAGGGTCCTATAAGTTTGCATAGTTTCAGACTTCTGACACATTCATAAAAGTGAAATAAATCAACAAGTATTAAATGCAAGACAGTGTTTCTGTCTCACAAAGTCCCTGAGCTGCGACCTGTTGGAGTCTGAGAGGACACTCTGCAGAAGCAGTGTTATGGGCTTATCCTCATGCTCTTCCTCAGTGCTCCATTCTTTAGCCAAAGGATATAGACAGGATACTGGACTTGATGGGCTTTTGATCTTCCCAGGTTCTTAAGGTTTTATTATCCTTCTGGTCAGGTGAATAATAAAAATGAGTAAAATCAGCATTATCAAGTTTAAAAATTCCGTAAAATAATATTTTATTTACATAAATCCCTGACTCCAGAGGCTACATCTGTGAACTGCGAGAGAATGCAAATTGCAGGTGACAGAGTAAAGTGAACTTGTAAATAGTGTTGATGAGGTAAAAACTACTATGTTAACCAGGTTTGTAATGAGATATTACGTGTGTCAACAAAGAAAATGGTACTTCTGGGATATTTTTTTTGCTGTGGGGACTGGGATAGGTGCATCAACATTTGGAGGATAGCTGAAAGTATTTGAAAACCAGGGCTTCAGAAAGAAGAAAACTGGTAACTTAAAGGAAAGACATTTCTAGAAAAAGAGGTGACATCGTGGAATACATACACATAGGCACACTCAGAAAATTTTTTTTTTTTTTTATGGTATACTCCAGAGTCAAGGAATGACCTAGATTGCCTAAAATGTCTCTTAGTGTTTAATTCTTTTCATTTTTTTCTTTAATAACCAGACAGACTGAAAGATCAAGGGGTTCTTAATTATGTCTTTCCTTTGGGTATTTCAGTAAAAAAAGTACAGAAGCATTTTGCTTGAACTCAAAAGCTGTTTTAAAATTACCTTACTTTATTAAAGTAGCCAAAGTTTCCATTCTGAAAGTAGCCAAAAGTTTCCATTCTGACTGCCTATTAAAGCAATTGATTCATTGTTTGATTATTTTTATATGGAATTAATTTCTATATGTAAACCATAAATGAAGTCCAGGATGATGTAGCCATGTTTTTGATTTACTTTAGAAAAAACTTGCAAATCATTTAGACTTAAACTAATGGTAGAAAACTAGATTTGGATGTCATTATGAATAGATTTGATGTAATTAATTTACTATCTTATTAACATCTTAATTAGGAAGATTTTTTACCTTTAGGACTATCTTGTAAAAACAAGTCATGAACAGTATCTTCTTTCTTCCTTTTCCATCCCACATTTTTAACCACACTTTCAAAATCACCAAAAGGTCACAGAAGAACAGTCCTCGAATGTCAAAGATTTCCATTCAAATTTGATTGACAGGATAAATGTCCTACCAAAAAGGCTGTTTAGTATTTGGAGTACCAGTCAATGACTCTTTGTGAGCAGCACTGAGTGTTCTTGGCTTCATCTTAATATTAAAACATGACAATTTTTCATAAGATGTAATGGCTATTTTCTGTCCAACTCTAAACAATGAGCTTCATTAATTGAAGCAGATGAAATCTCTGATGCTACTTCGCTAATGGCATTCCTTGTTAATTCAGCAAGTTGAGGAAAAGACTATTTTTGACATGAATACTATAAAGGCAAAAGATTTTTCTGGATTCTATGTGGTTATTTTGTGTAACACTTGCTAGATCATTAACAATTTCATTATCAACATCAAAAAATATTGCAGGGAACAAACCGAAACAAACCTGGAAGATATATATAATGAGTTATACCTATAAGCTAAATTTATACCAGTGAGTTATACCTATAAGCCAAAGGTATGTAGGCTATTAACATACTTTAAAAAATTTTAAAATTAAAAAACCATAAACACTACAACAACAACTACAACAACAACAACAAAAACCCTAAACATTTTATCACTAAAGAAACCTATGTGGAAAGCTCTAAACGCAGTAGAACTAATCTGTCTAAGGAAATCCACTTGTAATGATTGGTATCGATCTTCTGATTACCTGTTAGAAATCCTTAAAATTATGCTTGTGTTACTTTATATTCTGCTTTATTAAGTTTTTTCAACTTAAGTAACAGTATTACTTAAGTTGAAAAAAACAAATTTTAAATACACAAAATACAACTTGTTCAACCCATCTGTACAAGCAAATTCTTTGATATCTAGTCCTCTGCTTCAGTGAAGGAAGTCACGCACTGTTTCCCTAGAGAACAAATCATTAGGAAAGAATTTTGAAGAACTCATGCTTCCTGTATGAAAATTACTGTACCAGGTTTCCCCATAAGCAAAATTTTCTGCATCTTATTTCAAAGAAGAACTCAAACTAGGCTATTTGGACAGCTAAAGTTAAGATGCAGATTCCATCCCATCTATTTGTATTGAGTGCCGTTTGATGGCTGCACGTAATTTTTTTATTGTGGCAATCTTAATAACCACTGAACTTCAGTTCTTAGCTACAATTATTTGAAGTATGCTATTCCACTGGGTTCTCGTGAGAGAAAGGGAGGGGAAGGGAGAAGACAAAGAAACTTCTAATAGCTTACTTTTGTACATTTACAATCATAGTCACTCATGCTGCCCCATTTATCTGGGACAGACGTGTAACAGAGACTGAAGAAAGTAGATCAGAGCACAGGAGCTTGTATGTGCTTGTTGAAAAAGGCTTTGTAGGTACATGAAGATAGTTAAAATTCTAGGCCCAACAGAAGCCCTACCATTTTTCTGTGTGCAGGAACACCGTAATAGGGCTTTGCCATCTGTATTCCAGCATCAATACACAATTTAAACACATCCCAGTTTCATAGAAATCAGGGATTGTTCTTTGCAAACTGAGTCTTCGTGGTTTATTCAATCTGTCAATGGGCAGTTGGCATAGGTTAGCTCATCTTTGTGGCAAAGATTTGAAGGCCATTAAGCATTCTGTCTATATTTAGTGGCCTCATAGACATGTTGGAGATTACCATTGGGTATTCTTGACGCTTCAGCCTATAGGGAAACTGCAAACAAAGTGCCCCTTCTAATCTAGGTGGACTCCTAATCCAGTGCCCTTTCTGATTTAAGTATTTGCCAGGAGATTTTTAAAGATGGTGATGTAATGCCTGTCTAGAAACCTAATTTAAGGTCTACAACTGTATAAATTCAAGAACTTAATTTAGTTGTGCAGCTCTTTCTGAGAGCCCTCCTAATCTTTGCTTCATAGCCAGTGGGAAAAGTCTAATCCATTTGGTGAATGGTTTCTGCAGGAGTTAATTGTAATCCTAACTCTGAAACGAAACAATTGGATCTAGATTCCTCTTCTGATCTAAAAGTAAGCAGTGCCTCAGGCTGAAACAGGCCAAATCTTAGTCCACCAATGTCCTCTAAGGTCATTTTGTTTAGCCACGCCAAAGAGATAACTCACATGTAAACAGATTTGTTCTTGCAGTCCCAAACATCTGTTGCCAGCAGGCTGACATTGGATTAGCCAGTTAAGCATCATGGGTTAGTCATGGGACACACCAAGAAAGCTGGTTCTCAAAGCTTGGTAACAACCTGCGTTTCTACTGATCAAGACTCATTCGCATAGTGTTGGGCTAGTAGACCCGGAGCAGAGTTGTCATACTTGTCCCTCCAGTATGAGCAGGAGTGCTTGTGCATTCTGAAACTGGCAGGTGTCTGCACTTCACAAAAGAATAGCTGCTATGGTATTCATCATCTATTTCAAAATGACTTTGCACACCTCTTTTATGTCCTCCCTCTCCCACATTTGTGTTAAGCGTTGGGGTTTAGGATTCGTCCCTTTGATTTTTTTTTCTCTCATGGAATTCTGTCCCATCTGTCGCTAGGAAACAATAACTATCGCTACTTAAGAAAACAAAATATTAGCTGGGTGTTATGACATTCCATTGAAATAGCTGGGGGTGGGTTGGGGGCTACCCTAGAAGTTTGGCTGAGTTTTTTGCAGTCCAGTTTCTGGGTTTGGGGGAGGAATGAGTTATCTGCTTTTTCTCCCTGCCGCCTGACCACTGGGAGCTCAGAAACCAGCGCATGTAGTGCCGAAACATCAGGATCAGCTCCTGCTGGACCCTCTGCCTGCAGCATGTAGCCACGGCCACTCCTGTGTGTTGGTCTCTGAGATCCTGGTCTGCTGTGGTTTTTCCTGCACTACAAACCTACTTAATTCTTTTTTTATTTCCCAGCTGGGAACTGTCCGGAGCCAACATGTGGCGTGTCCCTGTATGGGCCACCTCTCTGCAGAGGCAGTCACGACCAGCTGCTGCCCATGACTGCC